>CAUYRT010019412.1:0-28606 GCA_963574885.1 Lepilemur ruficaudatus
GTGGCTCACGCCTGTAATCCTAGCACTCTGGGAGGCTGAGGCAGGAGGATCGCTCAAGGTCAGGAGTTCAAAACCAGCCTGAGCAAGAGCGAGACCCCGTCTCTACTAAAAATAGAAAGAAATTAATTGGCCAACTAAAAATATATAGAAAAAATTAGCCGGGTGTGGTGGCACATGCCTGCAGTCCCAGCTACTCGGGAGGCTGAGGCAGGAGGATGACTTGAGCCCAGGAGTTTGAGGTTGCTGTGAGCTAGGCTGATGCCACGGCACTCTAGCTTGGGCAACAGAGTGAGACTTTGTCTCAAAAAAAAAAAAAAAAAAGATATAGAAACTGCAACCCATAAGGGAACCTGCTCCCTCTATCCCCATTATAAGTGCCCCTTTTTACTTACAGTGGTAAACTTAATCTCTATCAAATAGCTTAACCACCAAAGCACAGGATTTCCTCTAAGTTAAGGGAACCAGTCTGGTGGAATCATTGTCCTGGCCTCAATATTTTTCTGGCCTAAGAGGACTGGATGGAGACTTGAGTCCACTTTCCAGCAACTTCTGCAGCTCTATGTCTCGCCGGGATCTCAGAAACAATGAATATACAGATTGTGCTGCTCAGTATGCCAAGTCACCTTCTCCTAGATCTCTCATTCTCCCCCTACGAATGGAGCCGGGGAAAGTGAGCCAGGAATACAGTCTTAACATTACATATGGAATCCATTAGACAATTCTACTTGGACCTAAAAAATAATAACTCTACTTTTCTTCCAACTTAAAATTGGCTGTCGTGATCCTACACTCTTTCAAAGCTATTTCCAGCGAGTTTGCACTGTAGCCATTGTAGCATACATTTGTCTTATCAAATCCCTTTTATCTACAAAGCTAATTTTATTTTCTCTTGCTCTCTCTTTACAGTCTTCCTTAGAGCTCACCCGTATATGACCACACCACTCTCCTCTTGAGATTTAATAATAATAATAGCTAACATTTAGAGAGAGGTTTGTGCCCTGAACTAAAAGTCAAGACACGGTTTGTCTCATGGAATCTTCCCAATGGATCTGTGAGGTAGATACTATTATTAGCCCCCTTTTCAGATCTAAGGGATTGAAATTAAGCAGTTTGCTATTGTTGACACAGCAGGAAGTGTCAAAGCTAAGCTTCAAGCCCAGTGATCCTGACTCCACCACCTGAGTGTTTAACCATTGCCCTCTGTTAATTCCCGATGTTTTAAAACGAAAACTCGGTTCCTCACTCCCCAACACTGTTTTCACAGGCCACTGGCAGAGAGAAAGGAAAGTTGGCTTCCACTCCCTTTTTCTGATAGTCACATTTTCTTATTCTTCCTTACTTATTTATTACTTTCCCCTTATCCTCCTGTCTGGTTACAAACAACCCTTTCTTTTCTCCTGTACTCTGAACAATATTAAAGCATCTTCCAGCATAACCAAAGTCTCTACAACTTTCCAACCAATGCAATTAAGCGATGGACATGATCAGGCCATCAGGTTGTGTTCAGATCTGTCAACGTAGCCAGACCACATTCGGCCACATCGCACACGCAGGCAGAGAGCGGGTAAGCACTACCCCAAGGAATGCTCCTCCACTTCCGGTCAGGTAATCGCCAATCAGGGAAATAGTGAATAGTAAAATGCACAGACTCTGATGACTACATTAGTGACATGAAATTAAAACCAAAAGTATTTGCATCCTTGAAGTACTAAGGAGACTGGTTTCAATATGGAAAAAATCAAAACTTCTTCACTAATAATTAAAGAGTTCTGTGTGGAATCTGAGACCTACAGGCAAAATCATTTTACTTGAGATTTCAGTATAATAACATTTTCAGTATAATAATGTTTGAAATAGTGACTAACCAAACTCAGATGTGAGAAAAATAGCTAAAGAAATACCAGACAAAAGAATATGAAAGATTTTCAGCATTCTCCAGAGAAGACACCAAAATTTAATAGTTTCAGTTTGGTATGTACAGGAACTGGAAGCTTCTCTCTCTATGTATTTGCTTCACGTCCGTGTCAGCATACCCCTGAGGGTTCCCCCGCGCCCCCGCCCTGGCTCTGGCTCAGATTATCGTTTTTGATTCTACAGTTTATAATTTTGTCATTTTCCTCTCTTATCTCAAGCTCAGTTAGCATAAAATAATTGTTTCAGCTCATTTCTTATGTTTTATCATACGTAATTGGGATAGATACTCATGGGACTGCGGGACAGCTCGAGTTACTGCGAAGTTGGCAACATCAATTTTGCAGTCAGCCTGACATTGATTTAAAATGCATTTCAGACTGATGAAAGGTGGTGGATTCACAGTGCCTGAGACTGAAGTTCTCTGGTTCTCCACTGAACAAAGAGCGCCCGGGGAACTGCGGTGCCCCATAAACCTGCCTCAGCTGTGAGGTGACACTCACAGAAAGACGCGCGTTGGGGAGCTGCCGCTGAAAGAACTGGATTGTGGGAGAGCCGCACGTCGCTTGGGTCTGACGAGAGTCGCGGAATTGTTCCTGTTGTTAGAGGAGTCGAATTAGAGCATCTGCACTGCAGTTCATTTAGCATCATTTTAAGCTGCTTCATCACGCTTTTTATTCTCAACATGCCTAGATTTTTCCAATATATTAGATTTCCTAGGAGTTTAAAGTTGTCCTTATTCAACATTTGTCACTAACCTGCTCTGCAAAATTAGGCAAGTTCCCGTGTCTCTCTGTGACTCAGTTAATAGATCTATTAAACGGTAGTTAAAATGGGTGATTTATAAAACACTTTCCAGGTGTAAAATCAAGATATATGGTCACAGTATATCATGAGAGGAAAACGTACCTCAGGACCCCATAGAGATACTGTGAAAAAGTAGTTCATTTTGTTTCGTCAGCTTTTCTGGATTCTAAAATGTGATGGACATCTGGAATTGAGAATAAAGACGATCTAATGTGGTTTTAACAATTTGTGGGGGTGCGTCTCGAAAGATTTTATTTATTTCCACTTACATGGTAAATGGGTATTCTGGCCATTTCCTGTCTCTTGCCTATTCAATTTTAATTAAACAAAATGAAACAGAAACTAAGACAACTAGCCCTTGTTGCCATGGCAAGATAGATGTTTTAAGACTGAGCTCTAAGGAACAAGCTCAGAAAAGATGGCTGTTAGAATTTGCTATAACCAATCTGGTTGTCTATCATTCAGAAATATCTTCATGCTGTGGGTCATGCTAGTTGCCTCAAAACAGATTTTTCCAGTTACATAGACCTCATATTGAAATGAAACTGGAGGGGAAAATATAGCTCACTGGAGTTGTCTTATTATCCAACAGATTTAAAACAGATCTAATGGAGTGGAGGGGAGTGATAAGCCATGGAAGACAGATAAACGCTATCTGTGCTCCACTGGATTTTCACCAAAATTAGGGGTTAGGGTTTTGGATCATCTAGATCCTTTGTGTGTGCCATTGCATCTTGCTTTTATTCTCTCTCTTCCACTCCTAATTCCTTCTTGCTCTAATTCACCTAGTTCACACACATACACACACACTGTCTCTCTCACTCACTCCTAAAGCACACAAACACATAAATATTTAACTCAAACTACCTGCTTATTTCCTATATCCTTGTGTTGTTGAAACCAACAGGCATCTGTCAGCATGTTATATGATCAAAGACAACATACTCAGGTTGCAGGGAACATTAGCCATCTCCTTGTGCCACTCAAAAGATACTGCTGGCTCTTTTTCATGTTGGAGAAACAAAGTTTATAACAAAACTATTGTTGGGGCTCAGAAAACGATAGCCCAAGATATGGTTCTTTGGCGTGCTGAGTACTCTGAACTGAAAGAGATTGGAAGGCTTCAGAGGCAAAGTCTCTCTGACCTTATCCTTCCTTCCTGCTTGTCACCCCTCTTTCTCTCCCAAACTAGAATTCTTCTTTCCCAAGGCAGGTCATAAAAACTAGAATTCTTCTTCTTTAAAGCAAGCCATAAAACCTAAAACTATTACTCTAACCATCCCCCACATTTTTGTGTAGGAGCTGGCCATAAAGAAATTTTCTGACCTACCTTGTCTGATAGCAGGTCATAAGACTCTGATTCCAGAGGGATCCTGTCCTAGATGCAGAAGAAAGGAATGCCAAGAAGAGGCCAAGAAGAATTTGAAAGACAATCCTTGCTGGGTTTCCCGCTTCAGTCTATTACCATTAGATCCTACCCTTTTGTCCAATCGTATTTCTAAATGGCTGTCTATTCTTCATCAACTAAGCATAAAAATAGTTTTCCCTGGGTCTTTGGATCTTCATTTCTGAAGGCTCGCACATCACATTAAACTTTGATTAAATAAATTTGTTGTGCTTTTATCATTTGTCCTAAGAGTGTCAGCTGTGACCCTTATGATGAGTGAAGAAAAGTATCACCCCTTTCAGACCATATGCCATGTGCATTCCCCTTAACAATCCAGCATTAAAAGAAAAGAGTATGTAACCAGTGCTAGTTAATTTCTATGTCAAGAAGGAAAATTCAAGTGTCTTAACATTGTTACTGAATACCCAATGATAGCCAATTTCAATAGTGAGATGGAAAAAAGAATCATTTGTACATCCAACCTCAAAGCTAACCATTTGGCTTTTCAGGGACACAAAAATAAACACATAAAGGAAATAATGCATTTACCTACTAGAGAGGTCAAGCTTAATTGCTTATCTTCCAATAAAAGTCTACTCAATGAGGAGAAAAATGGAAAAATAATGGATAATGAGGAGTGATTGCTTTGAATAAAAGAATGAAGAATAAATCCAGCTTTAGCTCCAAGTCCTTAGTAGGTAAGAGCATGGACGTTATTGGTAGCATTAAGTTAGTGCTGACCTCAACACCATGGTTATGCTTCTGAGTCAACTCTCTAAGCTGAGAAGGACCAAAACCTGGTATCACAGGTCTCATGTCCACTGAACAGGAAGCATGTATAGCAGTTATGCTCTCTGTTTTCTCCAGTGTGCTTAGCAGTATGCTAAGGTGACTATATCTCTTCAAATCAAAAAGATACTCTAAATTATGTTTCCTTCATGTCGAGATGGGCAACTGCGTGGCTGACAAGCAGCCTTGAGTGGTGGAAGTCACCTTCCATTACGTACAAGAAGGCCTCCAACTAAACCTTAGTTTCAGTTTCTTCAACTGTGAAATGGTGTTAATAATGCCTTTCTTGCCTGCTTCACAAATTTTCTGTAAGCATCTAATAAAATAAGTACTATGGCATTAATAATATCTTCCATTTACCAAGCACTTAGATAACAAACACAAGCAAAAGACCACACCATTTTTATCTCAATTAGCCATTGAAACAAACCTATGAAATGGATAATATTGACACAATTTTGCACTTGAGAATAGTTAGGCTCTGAGAATTAAAGTTCCACAGATTATAAATGGGAAAGCAAAGAGATTCAATCCCAAGGATTTTAGGTGATATCTTGTGTAAAGGATATTAATGAGACTTTATTCATTAAATACCAACAAGGATAGTATTCTGTTTTCCTGGCCTTTTTGTTTTCAAATGATAATGATGTTTGGTGGTAATAATTGCACTTCTGCAGATAAGAAAAATTTCCACAATCAAGTTCTAAATTAATAGAATACCAAATCACCAAAGTTAAGGTTAAGTGGAAAACATGATGAAAATTTAGAGAAAGAAATTTCTTCTTTCATGGGTAATGCCCAGATTTTCACTGTCTTTGCCATCCTCAGACTGGGGAAGGGTCTTGCTACCTTCTTTTCTTCTTTGCCCTTGAATGCTGCTAATAATTGCCTTCTGCCCATGATACAGTATCACCATTTACCTAGAGCTGGAACATGTAAAAACTTAGAGTCTACAGTGGAAAAGGTGATATCAGACTATCTATCTCTGTCTATCCCTTTTTGCTTTTCAAATTCCAGTTAAGGGCATTTAATCTCCCTAAATCAGAAAATGATGCAAATAACACCTTTGACCAAACTGCTATCCAATTAGACTAAGAGCACTAAAAGTCACTCCCTCTTACTCAATCCAGCTCTGAAAGACACAAAAGTCTGTCTGTTTTGGATGGCTTTCTTCTTAGGTAGATAATTGAAATGATTCTAGTTTGGCTGCTCAAGCACTAAAGTGTCCTAGTGATGAGTGCCATAAGATAAATATAGGGATAGCTTTTTACAAATATTTCTTTTTGCAATCTGGTGTTACATATGGATGCCTGGAATAAGTAATGTAAATTGGTCTCCTCTAATTTACATTTAAACAGGGGCTTAAGACGGATCAGGGAGGACCACTCTGCCTTGAAAAGCTACAGCCTCAAAAGAGTGACAGGGATTGTCATCAGTATTATAATCATTACCAAGTTCCAAAAAAAGACCCTTGTTAGGAATGGATCCATCTCTGCAGGGGATATCCAAGACTGCCGTGCTTGGATAAAATATGAATCAAGGACTAATGCCAAAAAAACCCAAATTACATTTTCTAAAAGAGGATGTTACATTAAAATAGTGATAAGCTGGGTAATTATAGAGAATTTATGTGCCTTTTAGCATAATTAATGACATAAAATGCCAAAGTTTGAAATTTAAAATCCATCTATTTTAAATTATACTTTTGAATTTACATATATCATTAGAATGAAAACAAATGTGGAATGGATAGGTTAATAAGTATAAACTAAAAACGGATTAGATATTTGTCCATTGTGAATATTACAAAAGAAAGCAAAAAATGTTTCTCATATTAAGTAGATTCTTGTTAACTGCAGGGCATTTACTAAAACTAATATTAATATTATCTTAGTTAACTTTTCATATCTAACAAGTGCTGGGTAAATAAACCCTGTATGAAATCTTGCATGTAATTTATAGTGAATTTGTGCTAATGATATCTAATGCGCCTAGTTAAAATGGAAGTTTTATTGAGAATAAATGTTGCTCATTTACTTCAAAGGGAGTTACCAAACATGTGTAACTGTTGGTAAATTGATGATAATTTAAGAAATAAAACAATGTTAGCTAATATAAGTATGATTTACAAATTTCTTTATAAAACTGCAATACATATATAGCATATAATTTTTTAGTTGTTTATTAGTAAAGAAAAAAAAATTACACTCGATGAATACTCCAAAGATTCATACAAATTTGGGAATACACAGGCAGGAAAATGGCCGACCTCCAAAGATTTCCACACCCTAGACCCCAGAAACTGTGAATATGTAACATTGTTATTTGGAAAACAGGATTTTGCAGATGTAATTAAGGTTATGGACCTTAAAATAGGGACATTATTACTATCTTGGATCAGAGAACTTTCTGATGAAGTCAAAGAAAGGAGATCAGAGAGAAAGTACGTACAGAAGGACCCTGCCCACTTTTGCTTGCTTTGAACATGAGAGAAATTCAGAGAATTCCTAGAAGCTGAAAAGAACACCTGGCCAAAAGCCAACAAAGAAATGGCAACCTCAGTCCTGCAACTGCATGGAACTGAATTCTGCCAAGAAACTGGATGAGCCTGGACATGAGCCTCCTGTGTAGAACGTGGCTCTGCTGACAGCTTGACTATAGTCCGGTGACACCCATGTCAGCCTTCCAAACTACGGAACTATGAGGCAATAAAGGTATGTTCTTTTAAGCCACTACATTTGTGGTTATTTGTTAAGGCATCAGTAGGAAATTATTACCATTTATATATACAATATAGACACTTAGTAAGTGAACGTCAGGATGATCAAAATTCACTTTCACGGTAGAACCTCCTGGCATCAATAGGAACCAGAATCTTGAAGTCCTAAAGTTTTAGAGAGTAAATTCTTTAAGAATTGACAGCTTAACTCATGATATAAAACAAAACAAACAAAAAAAAACAGCTTTTAAAAAACAGATGCAGGTGTTTTCATATTCAATATCAACTGTGGATCTCATGGTTTGGTTTGTGGTTTTTTTCCTTCAATTTCCTAAATAAAGATTATATGATGTTGCTTCCTACTTTTTTCTTTCCTCCAATGAATTTTGTCATTTTAATAAAACTACAGTTTATTACTACAGCTATGCTTTATTCAACAGTGATATATAATATTGAATCAATTTTAAGAAACACAAATTTTATTTGAATTTTTAAAACTTGCATTTTTGATTTTGATTTTTGTTTGAACATACTCCAAATTATTAAATAAGAGCACATTCTTATACCAAATGTCTTTGCTGTTTCATTAAAAGTAAAACATGGCTCCCACATAGTCAGAAGTTCAATTTCTAGAAACGTCAATCAATTGTTTAGTTTTAACTTGCTACATAATTCTGCTGTGGGGAGGGAGGGTCTGCTTATCGCTTTTCCTTAAGATTTCATAGAGAGGAAATTCTTCTCTCCCAGAAGGGAGCAGAGAGCATGGAGTGAACACTCCACTCCCACTCTACCCCTCAGCTTACTTCCCTCACAGAAGATAGGAAAGTTCTTTGCTTGGTGAAATCCCTTGGGCTCCAATATCTATCATCTGCTCTATCAGAAATGTTCGCTTTTTCCAATTATGTTTTTGCATTCAAAAATCAGCATTGAGTATGCTGATGGAAGTATGGAACAGTTTGGATAAAATAATCAAACATAAAGGTAAACCACCAGTTTATGTAAATGTGCTTTTAGCAAGTCACCACCGGATTTTTCAAAGGAAAGCATAGGAAAATAATCTCAGCATTATTTTCAGTCTCCCTGTTTCGATTTTAAGTCCAAAAAAGCGGCAAATTTCCTAACTGTAATGGAAATTCCCAGGGGCCCTCAGATTGTTTACAAATGCATTCCCTCCTGTGTCCATGCGGCAATTTGTTACCCTCCCCTCAACAAGATTTATTATCCTGGATTATAATTTTTTGTACTTGTATTTCCTGTCCCTCCTGCTCCTCATCTCTTAGGACTTTTTCATTTCTCCTGACATCTTCTTCCCCTTTACATTCTATTGATAATTTATCTCCAAATCTTACGGATTTCACTCCCCAAACACTCTAACATCTGTCCCCGCCACTGTCTCCGCCCCCATCCAGGCTCCCACCTCCTAGCCTTGCAGCGTTGGCAGTCCCCTCCTAAACAGCCTCTGCATACCTAATCTTGGCTTTGTCGAATCTCCTTTCTATCCTGCAGATACGAAGACCTTTCCAAAATAGAAATCAGATAAACTCTGACATTCTTGGCTACTGCTCAACCTCTTGCCTCATTCTTAACCTCTTGCCTCATTCTTAACCTCTGTGATGGCAGATACAGATGCTCCTCGACTTACAATGGGGTTACATCCCGATAAACATATTGTAAGTTTAAAATATCATAAGTCAAAAATGTATTTAATAAGCTTAACCTACCAAACATCATAGCTTAGCCTAGCTTATCTTAAATGTGCTCAGAACACTTACATTAGCCTACAGTTGGGCGAAATCATCTAACACAAAGCCTATTTTATAATAATAAAGTGTTGAATATCTAATGTAATTAATTGAATACCGTACTGAAAATGAAAAACAGGATGGTTGTATGGGTACTCGAAGTTCGATTTCTACTGAATGCATACAACTTTTGCACTATCATAAAGTCAGAAAATTAGAAGTTGAACTATCGTAAGTCAGGGACTGTCTGCATACATTGAACACTTAGTGTATGCTGAACACATTGTGCTAAGCGCTGCCCGTATATTATTTCACTTAGTCCTCACGGACCATTCTGAGGTTGCCAGGGAAGTTGCGTCCTTCCCTTAAGTATTTGCGGAAACTGTTGCAGAGAGTTGTTAAACAATTCACCCAAGAGCTACAGCTAATTACTGGGAGGTCTCTCTATGAAACCAACTAGTTTGAGTCCAGAGCCTACATTCTGAACTACCATTTCATACTTTACCTTTTCCTCGGTTTCTTAAAGGCTGCATGTTCCTCCCTGCATTCTTTACACATCTTCCTCCCCCAGCCCCCAGCGACCTGAACCACCCTTCTCCCTTTACCTAGATAGCCACTTCTGACCAAGTGTGACCTTCTTCCAGAAGACTCTTCTGACTCTCTGGGCAACATCAGCTTTCTTTTTCAGAGGCTGCCATGGGACCATCATTCCTGCCTTCACAGCATTCAGTGTCCGTCAGTCACTCTTGGTCGGGCTCATTCCAGCAGTGTCCGTCTCCAACACTGCCGAGGCCCCCCAGGAAACAGGAGTTTTGTCTGGTTCCACTTAACATGATGTCCTTAGTTTGCTGTATCTAGCAAAGAGGTGCTTAATAAACACAGTGCAAAAGACTGAAGCCATGCTTCTTTCTGCTCTTAATCACATTCTCCCTAAGTAACAAGCTGATCCCTTCACATGGTACCAGACAAGCAGCCTGTGGTATTTGAGCATGATATCTGCCAGCACCACCCTCAGAGAGAGGTTCAACAACGGTCCAGCTCTAGTTTGAACACTTCTAGGGAAGGACCTCAGCTGGCACAGCTTGGGTCAAGTCATACTCCTACACCAATTGACTGTGGTCAAAAAGGCCATGTCATGAGGCATTTCTGAATATCGGGGCCTTTCTCAGAAAGGGGTAATCACACTGTGCTAAAAAGATACTACAGTTGGTGTCCACCATCACATCTAAGTGGATATACATGACTAGGTCATGGAACAAGTCCAAGTGAACTTAATTAAAATAAAGGCAATATATTAATATAACGGTAACCAATGACTACAGGCAAAGCATGTTGCTAAATGTTTTATCTATGTTATTTCATTTCATATTTATGATAATCTTGTGAGGTAGGTATTCGCATACATATTTTTATCCCTATACCACAGATGAGAAATTGAGGCTTAGCAAATTTAAGTGATTTATTCAGAGTCACACAGCTAAAAAATGGTAGCGTGAACCCTAAATTGTCTAACTCCAAAGTCTGTGCACAGAACTGCTATAAAGCCTGCCTTTTTAATGGCAAAGCTATTTGAATATATAAAATAACCCAAAATTTACTAGATGATTGGTTGCATCAGTGTACTGATATAAAGGAGAGAGTCCACACAGTAATTATGCACAGGACCTGTAATGCAAAGTGGCAAGTTGGAAAGAGAAGGAAAAAGCAGATGTATACAAAATATAGCAGAGGTTATTTCTGTCTAATGATAGTGAAGGAGTAAATGTAAATAAATAAGATTATGTGAAGTTGTATTAACCATAGCTATGCACACAAAAACATACAACAAACACATAATAAATAAGCAAGGATTTGAGGCCATCCCAATACTGTTTGTTGTGCACAACCTATCCTGGAGGTTAATAAAGTTCTTCTCCCAAGAGAACACAAAGCATACATTGATCAGAAAATCATGATTAAATACATCAATTTTAATTTTCAAAGTTGAAATGTTTATGAGATCCTCAAAAGCATTTTATTCAAATTCTCTGAAAAGAAATCTTTATAAGAGAAAATACAAATTGAGTATCACATGCTAACACTGTTTATTTTAGGGATTTGGGAATAAAAGATAAAATAAACTAATTTTCTATAAATCCTGGTACATTATCAAAATGATGTAATAAATTTTTCATATTAAATTATTTAACTGCATATTATAAAATTAACAGTGAAAGTTCTGTTTTAAATGATTACAAAGCATTGAATTTGAAAATAATTGAATAATAACATGCAAAATGCATTATCATATGAAGTCAGTCTGTTCAATTTCATGATACTACATGCATATGATGTTAAATACTATTAAAATATATTAATATAGTTCCCTTTAAAGCATTTTTTCCTCTGCTATTGGCCATATGTCCAGATGCTTTAATTTATTCCCTAAACATTATCTTGACACTATTGGTTCTTGTAATTGTTTTTTGGATTATTTAACTGTAAAACATTTCAAGTTTCAGTTTTATGAAGTACGTAACACATAATTAAATTGTACTGTATGACTCTGTTAGATATCTTTAAATGCTCATGTAATTCAACCAGAGAAGTACATGTAAATTGGATCCTGTCCTAATTATCATTTATTCTAATTCTGATCTATTCAAAAAGTAAGCTGAAAGTAGACTTTAAAATCTGAGTAACTTAAAGAAAATGACATATTTATTAATCAGGTTTTAAACATCTATGAAAGAACATTCAGAAGAGCCATTTTCTTTCAAAATAAAATTATAATGACATCATAGATTTTTAATGTAACAGATTTGATTGAAAACATGTTTTTACTTTCAATCCTTCAATCACTTAGCACATGTATAGTAACTACCCTGTATGTAACAGAAATATTCCTGTGGACAGTGAAAGCTGGGAGGATCCAATATTTACTTACGTGTTTGTTCAGTTGACATCTGACTCAAATAAAAAATGTTTCTAAATAAATGAATATGAGTTTTTATTTTAATAAAATATGAATATATGTTAAGGAAATGAAGACAGCACAAGTACAGAGGAGCTGTGGGAACAGTGGATTCACTCAGCACCACGGTGGTCTCAGTCAAACATTCAAGGGCAGGCCATCAGCTCCAGCCAGGCACAACCTTGCCTGTTTGCATCTAACACTGCAAAAACCCCTTCTCCTCCCCATCCTGAATGGCTCTCATGCCATCCTCCTTCATAACTCAGTGCCCCACAGACATCGTACAACCAGCAAACACTACGAGACTCACTCTATACATTTTACCTGACCAGTTGCTTTCGATTCATGTTTATATGTGTTGGTGGTGTGAATTTATATTACCAAGCTTGCTTTTTTTCCCTTTGCTATCCAATAAGGCACTTTTTAGTTAACATACTAAAAACGGAATTCATACCACCTTGATTCCCTAATCTACACCTGTGTCTCTACTGCATCCCCTGATTCAGTGCACCAATATCTACCCATTGCTCAAGGCAGGAATTCAGGAGTTCTTCTAGGCACTTTCCTTTCCTCACGCCACATTCCTCCTCCCCAGCATGTCATCAACCACCACGTGCAGCCTGGCTTTACTTCAGCTTCATGACCAGTGTGTCCTTGTCCATCTGACAGCCTGTCTGCAGTCAATTCACTCTCCTGTGGGTGACTATTTCATAATTTCTCCTTCTCCTTAAATTACCAATATTCCTTCCTGGTCTTCATCCTTAGCTGATGACATTGCATACTATTTCACTGAGAAATAGAAACAATCCAATAGACCTTCTACAAGCTCCTGTCTCCACATCTGTCTCCTGGGCATCAGAACCCACACTGGGTCTCCTAGAGCCAGCCACTCTGTACACTCCATCCAGTGTCCATTTGCCTCTCAAGATGAGGGTTCAACCTCATTATCATCAATTTCCTCTCTCTTGGATCATTACCATAATACACATACTTGCTACTAAAACATAATAATGACTTCTCTCTACATACTTTTCCTGTTACTGCTGTTTCTGTTTTCTTTATAACTCCTCAAAAGGTTAGTCTCCTTAACTGTTTCTAATTTGTCTCCCCTAATTCTCTCTCTCTCTTATTTTTTTGATATATTTTTTATCAAAGTTGTACATGCACTAGTTCATATAAAAATTTGCTAAGAAAACAACAATGTTTCCTATTCTTCTCAGTGGCAAGAAATTTTAAATCATTTAACTTGGCGGTTTCCAACACACCCCCCCCCCCGTACAGGTCCGCAGAGCTCCACCACCTCCCCCTCCCCCACCATCTATGGAAAAATTGTCTTCCGTGAAAACAGTCCCTGGTGCCAAAAATGTTGAGGACTGCTAATTTAGCTGAGTTTTTTGAGTTTTATTATGAGCTGAATTGTGTCCCTTCCCTCTCAAATGTTTATGTTGAAGTCCTAACCCTCAGCAACTCAGAATGTGATTGTATGTGAAGATAGGTGTCATCAATAAGGTAGTTAATTTAAAATGAGGTCATTAGGGTGAGCCCTACTGCAATGTCTGTCCTTATAAGAAGAGATAATTTGTACCCAGACGAGTACAGGGGGAAGACCACCTAAAGTCACAAGGAGCAGATGGCAATCTACAGGCCAAGGAGAGAGGCCTCCTAAGAAACCAACCCTGCTGACACCTTGATCTTGGACTTCTATCTTCCAGAATTGTGAAAAAATAAATTTCTATTCATTAAGCCACCCAGTCTGTGATACTTTGTTATGGAAGCCCTAGCAAACTAATACAATATCCTTATTTATCTCCAAATAATACACTTTTACTAGTTTTTCTTGATTTTTCAGATTTAGGCAATATATATTGACTTCTTCCTAGAGAAGATGAGAATTTACGTCATTTTCTTCACTCTCTCACCCACACTCACATGCACGGGCAGCCATGCCTCCCAGCCTCTCAATATAGTTCCTGTATTTTATCAATGCATAACACCATTGATTTTAAAATGTACTATCATTTTATGTACCACTAAGAAAGAAAAAGTTTGCCAATTAAACTATGACACAAAACTTTCTTATCACATAGATTTTTTACTGAAAGAGGTCTTTTAGAATTAACCAGATATAGATTTTATCACATGTCATTCTTACCCAACCTGAAGATATAAGCAAAATAAATTGCTAAAGATAAATCTAAATTATTTTTCAAATTCAGAATCTGACTGCTGCAAATCACTTATTTGACTCAGAATCTTACAATCCATGTTTTTCCACACTATCATCCTTTGTACTATCAAAAATGTTGATGGTGCAGTTTTCATAAAATAATTCTTCACACACTAAAAGACTTTGATGTTGGGCTCTCAATAGTTTTGCATTACGCACAGCTAGCTAGATTTTTTTCTCCTTTAAGAATATTACTAAATACATCTACTATATTACCTCCCTTTATTCCCACACATTGGTTTCTTATATATTAATATGTATATGCCTATGTAGCCACCACCAAAGCATGTACAGAACAGCTCCAGTACACCAGGATGTTGGCACTTTTTGATGCTTTTGCTTGCTTGTATAGGTAATGACATCCTTACTATGAATTACTGCCCAGCCAACAACATTTGTAAGACATCATTTATTGTAAGATGAGGCCTATTTTTAAGTATGTTAAAATGCACGTTAGAATTAATAAAATTCAAAACATCATTTTGGTTAGACCAATATTCCATGTTTATTTATTAGAACCATGAATGCTAATCATTTCAAAGGTGGATTTCCTGTGAAGTTAATGAGGTTTCAGGGCCCCTCACTGACATGAGCATCTTCAAAGTCCCTGAGAGGAAACCTAAAGACATGTGTACATGGTCATGCTTTTTTTAAAAATTGCAGAAGATATTTTAATAACTAGTTAAGTTCACCACCCCTTTCTATTCTGACTTCACAGTTACCATCTGTCACATTATTCCTATGACTGGTGCAATGGTTTTATGGTGTCCCCTCCAAAATTCATGTTGAAACTTAATCCCCTGGGCTGGCGTAGTGGCTCACAATCCTAGCACTCTGGGAGGCCAGGGCAATTGTTTGAGCTCAGGAGTTCGAGACCAGCCTGAGCAAGAGTGAGACCCCGTCTCTACTAAAAATAGAAAGAAATTAGTTGGCCAACTAAAAATATATAGAAAAAATTAGCCGGGCATGGTGGTGCATGCCTGTAGACCCAGCTACTCGGGAGGCTGAGGCAGAAGGATCGCTTGAGTCCAGGAGTTTGAGGTTGCTGTGAGCTAGGCTGATGCCACAGCACTCTAGGCTAGACAACAGAGTGGGACTCTGTCTCAAAAAAAAAGGAAAAAAGAAAAAAAAAAAAGAAACTTAATCCCCAATGCAACAGTATTAAGAGGTGGGTTCTTTAGAATACGATTAGGCCATGAGTGCTCTGCCCTTGTGAATGGATTACTGCCTTATAAAAGGGCTTGAAGAGGCCAATTTTCCCCCTCCTAGCCCTCCTCCATGTGCAATCACAGCATTCATCCTTTTCTGGAGGATGCAACTACACAGTGCCATCTTGGAAGCACAGAGCCAATCCTGCCTGCTGGCACTTCCAGCTTCTAGAGCTATGAGAAAAACATTTCTGTTCTTTATAAATTACCCAGTCCCAGGTATTCTGTTACAGCAGCATGAATGTACTAAGACAATTGGTTAATCATAATGCTTGTTGAGGACATTAATATGAGGATACATTTAGTTTGGATTTAAAAAGATAATTTTATATAGTTTGCAGTCACTTCCATGTACTGTGGCACTGTTGCTAGCCAACAATTTGAGCGAAGCTATTGCTACTGATGCTATGCCAACTCACCAAGCATCATGATCTGAAGTGCAGAGTGAGGTTATTGCAATATAAATGGGCACCAGGGTGCCAAACACTGAGAACATGGAGGAGAAACAGAGTTTGAAATGTATGGAGCCTGAAGTTAGTTGTATTAGTCAAGGTTCTCCAGAGAGACAGAACAAATAGGATGTATAGACAGAGAGATAGGTGAGAAGGGAATTATTAGGGGAGTCGGCTGACTGCATTATGGAGGCTGAGAAGTCTGATGACAGGCCATCTGCATGTCTGCACTCTGCATGTCTGCCCACTAGAAACCTGGAATGCTGGTAGCCTGGCTCAGTCCTCAGAACCCAGCAGAGTGGATGGTATAGCTCTCAGTCTGAGGCTGAAGACCTGAAAGCCTGGAAGGGGGCAGTGGGATGGGGATAGAGTGCTGGTGTAAGTCCTGGAGTCCAGAAGTTGGAGAGCCTGGAGTTCCAATGTGTGAGGACAGAAGAGTGTGTCCCAGATCCAGAAGAGTAAGAAAATAGCCTTTTTTGTTCTATGCAGGGCCCTAGCTGATTGGATGGTGCCTACCCACAGTGAGGGCAGCAGATCTTCCCCACGAGGTCTACTGACTCACATGCAAATCTCTGAATACACCCTCATGGACACTCCCAGAAATATTCCTTTACAGTGTTCTAGATAATCTTTAATCCAATCAAATTGACACCTAAAATTGATCATCTCACTAGTCTATATAAAATTATACCTGAAGGATTCAGTTCTTACCAAAGCGTACGCATAATTGTCCCCTTCTTTTAGAAATATAGTCCATAATATACCATGAAACTGATTTCAACAAATATGACATCAAATTTATAATATGCTGCTACAGTGAGGACATCACTGACAAAACTGCTTGAGAGCCATAGCCTCCTTGTCAACTGGAAACAAACACAAGGAACAGGCTCTCCCTGCCCCACCCATGCTCATGAAGAGGGAGGTGAGCAGACCAGGCTTCTGTGGGATACATTCAGTAAGGAGTAAAAGGATCATCTCACAGAAGACATTTTCTGCCCATATGTCACAGTAGATCTATCATCTCCCATAGAAAAGGACTCCTTAACCTTCTTCAGAAATAAATAGGATGGAGTCAAGGGGCAAGAAGGAGGAAAATGAATAAGAAGAGAAACAGAAATCAAGAAGATAATACTAGTAAGAAAAGAGTTACCCTCCTCAGGGCAAGGACAAGCTCTCATCTGTTGGGTAGCCCATGGTCTGTCTCCTCCTTGCTTGAAGGAGCTGAGCAAAAAAATGAGGACTCCCAAGTGACTGAATGACAGTTGTCCCCTACCTATGGTTTTATTACTCTACTCAGTAATTCATACACATGCTATGCATCAGAATTTACAGGGAATTTCTTTTAAATTGCATGGATTCCTTTGTTTCCCCCATCTCCCTGTCATCCTTCATATTCCCACCCTAATTCAGTCACACTGAATATAAATTTTTGGATGTAAATTTTTGGATCAAGATTTTGTGTTTAGAAACCTCCCAGGTCATTATGTTACTAGATTTGGTCCTTGTTGGGAAATCTGTATTCTAGTTTATGCCAATCCTAGGCAGCTGGATGGTACTAATGAGATGCTTGCCCCAAATCCTAAATCCTCTTCACCTGATAAGAGCTCCTAAGACTGATGGGGAGAATGTTCTTTTGCAGAGATCCCAGGAAACTACGATCACCTGAAGAGATTCTTCAATTCACAACTCTACAAAAATGTGTTTAAAAAATGAAAATATATCACCATCATGCATATTATGCTCTCCTTTTGCTTCCCTCTTTTCTCCCATTAGAGTCAGTCATTTAACAAGTATCAATTAAGGAAATTCACATAGTATTTCATCAGCCAGGAACCTGGTTAAAAAAATAAAGGGCTCACTGTGCGTCCTCTTCCACTCCTCTCCACAATTTTTCATCCCATTAGACTGGCCCAAAAGTGGGGAACCTATTTCCATAAAAAAGTCCCAAATTAAAAAAGCTTAATGGAGAAATATAACCCCAAAGAGGTGTATCAAATGAAGGATGTTTAACATAAAAAGAAAACTATCATGTCCCCACGGAGTCTGAGAATGAGGTCTGAGTACTATGAGATGGAACCTTCCATCAAACTGCTGTTCAATTTAATTATGGCTTAAGATGTGCACATATGAAATTAATATTCAGGATCCTGGTGATTTAAAAAGCAGCAGTAGGCCACCATTTGAATTCACAGACTTGTAATCCATCTTGTCCCACAGAACAACTAAATACAATACGGTATCAGTGCTCAGATTTCTGGAGAGAGAAAACTGTGGCCCTATTTTTAAAAATAAAACTATGCATATGTAACTTGAATACAGAAGAGGGGAATTATGTTATTACAAAGGGGGAACTACAAAGCTTCCATCCTTTTAGTCCCCAAACAAGTAGAAATTCTCACTGAGTCTCTAGGTCCATTTCAAATGTCATTGCACACAGGCCAATGTCATATTCTTAAAACACGCTCTGAGCCTCAGGCCATGCCCATGTCTTTCCTGGTTTGCTTGGTGGGAAGTGGAGATACTAAATTAAGGATGAGACTTAGACTAGTTTGATTGAAGTTGCACTGATAATATCGCATTTCTACCTGCCAGTTCACCCCATGGTTGTTATTAAACACTGTCAGGGACACACATTCTAGGGACATAGGAAAAATGCTTGCCTTTTCCAAATCTCCACTCTGACTCCTGCATTCTATGTCCCAGCATCTGCTTTCCAAAAATGCTTAATACAGACCAAGCTTCCCTGAGGAGCCCTCACATCCTCCTGGAAGCTCTAGGCTCTTCTATGTTGGACACTTCCACGTGGGATCACTCAATTGCATCTTCATCACCCTGCTCTGTCACTGTCACAAGGAAGCAGCTTGGCATAGTAGGAAGACCTCAAGCTTTGGAGCCAATCCCAGGCTCCATTACTCACTCATGGCCTTGTGACCTCAAGTAAGTTACTTAACTACTCTGGACCCCTTTTTTCCTATTTTTTTCCTTTGTTATTTAACCTAAATAGTTACAGCTGCCTTTTACTTACAGTATGGTGAGCATCAAGTGAGAAAAAAATACTTAAAATGTCTATTACCAGGACTACCATATAAAATGTGTTTAGTAAATCTTAATTCCTGCACTAGCATGAAATAAACGTCACCAAGAACAGACAAAGTCAACACCTCTGAGGTTGTGTGGTGCTGATGGACCCCGTCAGGGCAGGTGACAGAGCACTGAGTCAAGCTGCCTGTGCTGCTGTGGTGGGATCTGACTGCGTCACGCCATTGAGCCTCATCTCAGATGCAAAACCCTTGCTCATCGCCATGCTCCAGCCACAGTGGGCTTCCATAAGTTGGAACATTCTACGCTCTGGCTTTCATCAGGTTCTTGTTGGTATCTTTCTCCTGGCTCTTCACAGGACTCTTTCTCCTTAGGTCTCATTTGAAATGTCACCCCTTCAGAGAAGCTTTTTTTTAAATATCACTCTCTAAAGGAAGTCCTTCTTTGTATTTTTTATTCCAGCATCTACTATTTTATTCCAGCATCTACTATTTTTTATTCTGAATGCACACTAGGGTCTGTAAGGATCTTATTTATTTGGTGGTGAACATAACATAATCTCCCTGCCAATCTTTGTGTCCTTTGTAACCCTTGTGAAAGTGCCTGGCACATAGCAGATGTGCAATAAATATAGTATTTGTTGAGTGAATGGATGAATGAGTGAACAAATTATTATTGTACTATTGTCTCATTTTGAAGCTCTGTGGACTGCATTCTCATTTAGATTAATCACAGGGGGCCTTGAAGAAAGACATTGTGAAAAAGCAAATGAGATGTTGATACTATGATGGTCTCCTAATAAATGCTCAATATATATTAATTATTTGCAGAGACATTTTTGTTAGTTAAAGAACAGTAGTCTCAATACTATAAGAGCACCTAGTACCTTCACCCCCTCCACTTGCCTGGGTTCCTTCAACTGAAAAAATAAGGAAACTCTCTTCATATATACCTCATGTGTGTTGTGAAGATTAGATGAATTTATATATGCAAGGTGTTGACATAGTACCTGGAAAATAGTCAATGCTAAAAATGACATTTCCAGAATTAATGTTTACTTCAATCTACAGCAAAGACGATTTAAGTCAACTGATCAATTCATCTCACTGAGACCGCAGATATAGGGGAAAAGGTAGAATCTACGCAACTTTGGTCAACAGAGCCTTGCTAACATACACAGGGCTAAAGAAAAGTCTATGATTCCTATTAGGTGAGAATTAGTATAATTTGATGCTGATATTACCTGACAAGATGAAGATGTTGTTCCACTAAAATTCATGGAAAGATTATAGCCTCAAAAACTTTTGAAGCAAACTATTTTCACTAACAACGTGTGACTATCAAAAAGTTATTTTAAATCCTTGCTGACCAAACTGATCAGAGATAACAAAATATTTAAGGATCTTCTGGTCAAATGGACACCAACGCTTGCTGGATAAAATAGGTGCCAGTTGGATTTGTGATAATACATAAGTCAGCAAGGCCCTGGATTTGTCTGTTATACTTTCTGCTGCATATTATCAGGACCCTTGAATAAGAATTCATTTCAGTACAAAAACTAGTAACATTTTTTTAATGTGATTCTACTACAAACTCAGAGTTTTGAACTGACAATAAACTCAACGTGTCTGTTTATAAAGATACAAAGTTAAAAAAGAAAAATCAATGTTAAAGTAGAAAACTAAAAATAGCAAATGGTCCCATATTTATATCTCAGTAGTCAGAATACAAATAAACAACCTTGCTGAAAACACATCAGTGCTTCCAATTAAGGCAATATAATTGCATGCTTTGGAGTGGAACAATGGAAAAATCTGACAATCCATTGTATTAATATGAGACACAGACTTTAGAGACATATAAAAAATAACATTTAATCTTTGTAAAGCATCTGCTTCTATATACTTTTTGCATAACATTTATGTATTGTGTGTAAACACACACATTAGATAGATAAATAGATAGCTGGATAGATAAACATGTGTTAAAGAGCTAGATGAAATCTGGTGCAACCCACTAATTCACTTTAGTAAGCCATTTCACTGTTGCAAGTTCTATTGTCTTCCACAGTTTCATTGTTTTCAAGATTGTAGAAAAGCTTTGCACATTTATACTCAGCCAATTAATTTATTTACCTGGCAGATCGCAAATGACCAGATGTGAGGATAGAGGATAAAGTCTCAGACTAGAGAGTGGTATAAAAGCTGAGAGTAATGCTTTTTATCCAATGGGTGTCTTTAAGTGTTTTATTTCATTTATAAAGTGGAGTGCAATATATAACCATTGAGAGAAAAATAACAGGTCAACTAATAATCTTTTGTAAACAACTATTTAGAGCACACAGTTGTTTTCCAAACCCTTCATCATAAGATCATTATTTCCTGGTCAGTTTTAAAGTGTCACTGTTCCCTTTCTTCACACTCTAAAACAACCTAAATAAAACTAAGCATATTTGCAAATTTCTTTGTTAAGAATCTTTGTTTCTGGGCCACTGGCTCTGCTTACAACGGTATTTGGTTATAGAAGATTTAAGTAAAATTACCAGTCAGATTTCCTTATCAAGACAGACCTATACATCTAGGAAGAGGGCATTTAAGGTAACCGATTAGATGAATGAATAATTAATAATCCAGTACCGATGGTCATAAGTGGCTATGTGATTTATAGGCCTTTAGAAACTCCTTTGCAAGATGGCTTGTAGGCCAACAGTTATATAATATAGAAAAGAAGCATCATTAGTATATTTTGGGCTATATCCGGAAATCAAGTGGAGAAGCAAGCAGCCAGTTTTAGAAGACAGCAAAGAATTAACCACTGTTGCCTTGCACCCATCACAAATACAGCAGTTAGAATTAGGGCAGTTTTGTTTTAATTCCAGTCTTCCAACCTCTGACACAATCCCAACAAATTCTTCTGACGTTCTTTTCTGAATTTTTTTTAACTTTAAAAATATCCTCAGTCATTTTGTAATGCATAAAATTATCTACAACATCAGAACCATCTTCCACTAGAATTGAAAGCCCTAAAATTCGAACACCTTACAGTACTTCAGGTTGGAGTGACTTTCTATAATGTGAAATTTTATGACATGAAATTGATTTATTCATAACCTGCACTGCTTTTGTTGTGAAATATTCAATGTTGTGGATGTAGATTCTTTAGTAAAATGCTTTGTGTTGAACACAAAGATGTACTTCATCTCGTTCATAGTTCCTACAGATTTTACAAATGTACCTTTGAAACTCCTTCTGGTACTCATGATCAAAATTTTAGTCTGACAGTCCTGAATATGAAAGCAAAATATACATCAGTGCAACTGATATGCAAAAAGTGTGCTTTCAGCTCATGGCTGTGTGTGCTGCTTCTGCCTTGCCAGGACCGTTGTGGTAACTGGACACTATAGATCTTCTTGTCCCTTTCATCAATGTGTAACATCACAGAATGAGCCCATCAGTAGAATTTCAGGCTCAAGTTTTAAAAATTGAATCAAGGGTGTAATTGATAAGTAATTAGGATGTACCATCCAAGAAACTGAATCAAAGATGTAGCATATTAAGGACATTAATTTAAATTCTAAACAAAATTTTCAAAAATAAATTGTTTAGGGTTGAGCTATACTGTTTCTGCTTTGACTATACCTAGTGTACCGTACCATACTGAATTTACAGGTTTCTTCAACACAGAAGGTTTGGCTCCTAGCTGCATATAGCCTGGAGGGGAAATAATCATGTTATTTTTTATAATTTTTTTAAAAAAAATTGGTAACACTTTAGTGCTGCAGGTAGTTGGAGATAACTATTAAAGAAGAAATATTCAGTCATTATTTATTAAGCAGAAAAGATAAGGAAGTTAAAGTTTACAGGAAAAGGAATGAGGTGGGTCTACAAGCAATCAAGAAGCCATCATTTGTCAAATGTCAGGATTGTGCCAGGAAAGTTCAACACTTACCGTTCTGCCCGTGATTCCCCAGTACAACTCTTCAGAGGTTAAAAGCTTTTGTGTTTCAGACTCTGTAACATTGGGAAAATCATTCTGCTGGTTCATTTAGGGTTCTTTGTAAATTCTGAGAGGAATTTGAAGTGTTGTGTCAGATTTAGAGTCAGGTATTTGAAAGCTTTGGCACTCCCGGGTGAAACTATCTCAAATACTAAGATGGAATTAAAGCAAGGGAAAAACAATAACACATTAACTTTTAATTCATTGTTGTCTTAAAGCCCGAAGGTCTCTGAGAGGCTTAACAAAAGACCATGAAGAATAACATGATTGAAATACACTCCAAAGAAGGAGAAAGTAAACAATGAACTTCAAATAGTTCAAGGCAATGCACACTAACAGTATGTAAGACCAAAAATAAAAGTCTAAAGAGAAACTAAAAAGCTTTGAGAATGGCCTTTAGGATGGTGCATATGAGAAAGGGAAGAATTTCTAGTTAAAGCCTTTCAAGATCCAACAGATTATACTTTTTGATGGCCAATAGTATCATTCTGACCTTGACTGCTGCTGTAGGGAATAGCGGGGCATTCAAATATGTCCATGCATTTGCTCCACGTCAGCCAGACACTGAGGATAATGATGGCCCAAGAATAGAGGTCCTTTTGCTGTATTCTTTGTTCTCTGTGGGAGGAAAACCTGAGAAAGATTTTCTATTATACCCCAAATAGCATTCTTTCTGGCAGTCTGTAATAGTGGGGAAAAGGAACTGGATTATTAAATGAGAGAAAAAGTTTACCTAGGGAAATATATACATAAAAAAACTTCAGTTTATTGCATGCCAATATAGTCTGTGATTCAACTAGGTACTTTATCTATGTTTAATCATTTAATCCTAAAAACGCTCAGAGATAGGAATTGTTATTTCTATTTTGTAGACGTGAAAACAAAGAGAATGATAAGCCATTTGTCCAAGGCCATTCTGTGACTAAGTGACAGATTTGCACTGAAATCTCTTGAGTCCAAAGCACCCAATCTTTAACTACTATTCTTTTTTACCCATCACTAAATTTGAAGACTTGTGGGATCATCTATAATAATTTCTATCATTTTATCTGTCTATTTAGGCAGATATTATTGAAAACATCCTGAGTTCCACTTCATACTAAAGAAAAATAGCTGACCTATAGGTTTTTACCAAGAATCCATCAGTGAAGGGCACTCACTATCAAGGATGTATCCAGCCCTTCTAACAATTAGGTTTCAAAGGACCCAGGAGATGAACTCATTTCATCTAGATAGCAAAGATCCTAACTCCATCAACCTAGTGAAGAGAATCAGACCACAGCAAGTCATCCAGCATGTGAAGGGTTTTACACTCATTAAAGCATAGCATGACAGAAAAACTCCTTCATAATCCTACAGGAAAATATCCCACTGATGCAATTTTAAATAAGGACCATCTATCTGAAAGGTCAAACTTCTGGCAAAGACTGCTTTAATACCATCATAGTTAACCAAAACAACTAAAGAGGCCCACATTGACAATGATCAAGCAAAGTAAAATGTTAAATTTCTACTCATTTGATGCATTATTTCAAGTGTTGATAACAAAATAATTCTGTCCTCAAAATAGATTCAATGATCTGATAGAGAGCCCTCATCTTAAATCACATAAATAATGTCTTTATTTTTCTACCAAATGAGAAAAACATCATCTTATAAAAACATCTCCTTCCATAATAGCAGTAAAACTATGATTTTTAAAAATTGAATATCACAGAAATACAAAAGATCACAAAAGACTATTAAGAATAATTATACACCAAAAAAAGTGAATAACTTAGAAGAAATGAATAAATTCCTAGATACATACAACTTACAAAAATTCAACTATGAAAAAATATAAAATATGAACAGACCAATAACAAGGAGATTGAATTAATAATAATAATAAAAATTGCTCATTAAAGAGAAGCCCAGGACTTGATGGCTTCACTATTGAATTCAACCAAACATTTAAAGAAAAACTAATACTGATTCATCCCAAGCTAATTTAAAAAATTGAAGAGGAGGGAATTTTTCCAAACTCATTTTATGAGGTCAGCATTACCCTGATACCAAAATCAGACAAGGACACAACAAAAATGGAAAACTATAGGCCAATATCTTGATGAACATAGATGTAAAAATGCTCAACAAAAATAAAAATAAATAATTAGTTTTTAAAATTCTCTATAAATACTAGCAAACCAGATACAATAGCACATTTAAAAACTCATTCACCATGACCAAGTCAGATTCATTCCAGGGATGTAACGATGGTTCAACATATACAAATCAATAAACATAACACATCACATTAACAGAAAAGCTTTATGATCATATCAATTGATAGAGAAAAAGCATCTGACAAAATCCAACATAGTTTTTTTATGTTAAAAAAAACTATCAGCAAATTAGATGTAGAAGAAATGTACTGTGACATACAAAAACGCCATATATGACACATCCATAGCTAATATCATACTGAGCAGGGAAAAATCACAAGTATTCCCTTCAAGATCTGGAATAAGACAAGGATACCCACTTTCTCTACTTCTATTCAACATAGTGCTGGAAGTCCTAGCCAGAGCAATAAGGCAAAAGAAAGAAGTAAAAGCATCTAAATTAGAAACAGAGAAATTAAAGTGTCCCTATTTGCAGATGACATGACCTTATGTATAGAAAACCCTGAAGACTCCACTAAAAAACTATTAGAACTGATAAACAAATTCAGTAAAGTTGCAGGTTATAAGATCAACATAGAAAAATCAGTAGCATTACTATATGCTAATAGTGAACTATCTGAGAAGGAACTCTAGCAAACAATCAAGAGCTACCCCCCCCAAAAAAACCCTAGGAATTAGGAATACAATTAAGGAGGTGAAAGATTTCTACAATGAAAACTATAAAACATTAATGAAAGAAATAGAAGAAGACTAAATGGAAAGATATCCTGTGTTCATGGATTAGAAGAATTAATATTGTTAAAATGTCCATACTACCCAAAGCTATATACAGATTTAAATACAACCTCTATAAAAATATCAATGACATTCTTCATAGAAATAGAAATAAACAATTCTAAATTTGTATGGAACCACGAAAGACCCTGAATAGACAAAGCAATCTTGAATAAAAAGAACAAAGATGTGAAAATACCTGACTTCAGAGATTCTGAAAAATGGCAGATTAGGCGTGGCCTCCTGGCTCTCTGCTCTCAGAGTCAGAGGCAAAATAGTCTGTCTTCTGCATGAGAGTGAACTCAACTTCCACAGGACCAGTTTCATAGACCTACAGAGAAACAGCGTGGGACAGTGGACGCCGGCGGAAAACGGAGGTGACTCAAAAAATTTCTCGCGGAGCCCAGAGAGTCGGACACGTGCCTCAGGTGGGGACCCCGGACCCCTGCCCGGCCAGCCGCAGCGCCTACTGTGGGGTGTTTGACTCCCGGGTAGACAATCCTTCCCCCACCATTCCCCACACCCACGCAGGCACGGAAGTGGCTGAACTCCGCAGGAAGCGGTGGTGCAGGCAGAGGGGCTGAGCGGAGTAAAAACTGGAGTGGGGAACATTTTGAACTGTCCAGTGTGCTCCTCTGAGCCGGCCCAGGGTGAGGGAGGTCCCCAGAGGAGTGGGCGCTTCCTGCTGCCACAGGAGTAAGTGCGGAAAGTGACTGTTCACGTCCGGAGGCTTCCAAGACTAGGACTAAGAGCGTATCCCTTGGAGGCGACCCTGCCCTGGGACTTGCCCAGGGTTTGGCAGGCACTGGAGAGACAGAGCCAGCTTCTTCCCTGCAGCTGAACAGTTGGGACTCGGAGGGCTGGGGTAGCTGTGTGCTGGGAGCGCGGATTGGAAGCTGCCGATGTTCTCTACCCCTCCCCTGGCTCTGCTGGCACCTGCCCCATTGGCTCTAAATTGCTTGTGGGACAGCTTTAACTAGGTGGTGGATTGCTTTCCCGTGGCCTGGGGATGCTGAGTATTGCTCTGGAGGAGGGGTCATAGTCCTCCTTCCTGTCCTAGCCCTGACAAGCGGGTCTGGCATTAGAAGACTGGGGAAAAATATAAGGCTAGAGTCCTCTGAAACCCCTAACCCAGCAAAAGCTCCTCCCATTGCCGTGGCTTAGGCTTGGCATCTGAAGGGGTGGATAGAAGAGTGTGTTGTCATTCACCCCTGACATCCCAGGCTACCCGGGAGTGGTTACCCGCCCCTCCCAGAGGTCTGCACTCTGGGCCAAGGGAGCGGAACCCAACCGAGCAGGGCAGAGTTGCGAGGGAGATTACCTCAGTAGTTGTGACCTGGGAAGGCACTGCTGACCACCGTCTCCTGCAACTCTGGCCTGGGGCTGTTGCGCCAAAGGGATTGATTCCTCCCCTGGGCGGAGCTGGAAAGGAGACAGTTCTTCCTGAAACCCGGTCACCAGACTGGTTCCTCCCCTTCACCTCCTCTTCCCTGCTGGAGGCTGAGGGATGGTAGAATCAGCCTAACAGATTTTGGTTCATAAGCCAGTTTCAGCATCTCCGATACTAGACAAAGTACCCAGATGAGAAAGAACCAGCGAAAGATCACAGGAAACATGAAAGATCAGAGAGAGAGGTCACCTCCAAAAGAAAATACTCATTCACCGCCATCTGACACTATCATACACGATACAATTAAATTAACAGAGGAAGAATTCCGAATATGGATTGTTAGAAAACTCAACAGTATTGAGGAGAAAATTGATTCCCAACATAGGGAAACCAAAAGAACGATTCAGGAAATGAATGAAAAATTCTCCAAAGAAATTGAATTGATAAAGAAGAATCAAACAGAAATCCTGGAAACGAAGGAAATATTAGAAGAGCTCCAAAACTCAATGGATAGTCTTAAGAATAGGATAGAACAGGCAGAGGAGAGAGTCTCCGAGCTTGAAGACTATGTGTATGACCTCAACAAAGCAGAGGAAGAAAACAAACACAGAAACAAGAGACAAAACCAAAGTTTACAAGAAGTATGGAATTATGTAAAAAAACAGAAGCTCCAGTTGATAGGGCTACTGGAGGGGGCAGAGGAACATTCACAAGGGCTGGAAAACTTATTTCATGAAATACTAGAGGAAAACATGCCAGGCCTAGCCAGAAATCTCGATATTCAGGTACAAGAAGCACACAGAACTCCTGGGAGATTCAACATGAAAAGGCAATCACCTCATCACGTGGTTATTAGACTGACCAAAGTAAATACGAAAGAAGCAATCTTACGCCCAGCCAGACAAAAACAACAAATAAACTTCAAAGGCAGGCCTATCAGATTAACTGCGGATTTCTCATCTGAAACCCTACAAGCCAGAAGAGACTAGGAGCTTTTTCTCAATCTTTTAAATCAGACTAAAGCCCAACCTAGAATTCTTTATC
>CAUYRT010019415.1:0-18528 GCA_963574885.1 Lepilemur ruficaudatus
CTTTTTAGTTTGATCAGGTCCCATTTATTTATTTTTGTTGTTGCTGTGATTGCCTTTGGGGTCTTCTTCATAAATTCTTTGCCTAGGCCAATGTCTAGAAGAGTATTTCCAACGTTTTCCTCTAGAATTCTAATAGTTTCATACCTCAGGCTTAAGTCTGTTACCCAGCTTGAGTTGATTTTTGTGAGAGGTGAAAGTGTGGATCCTGCTTCAGTCTTCTACATGTGGCTATCCAGTTTTCCCAGCACCATTTACTGAATAAGGATTCCTTTCCCCATTGTATGTTTTCGTCTGCTTTGTCAAAGATTAGATGGCTATATGAAGATGGTTCTATATCTGGGTTCTCTGTTCTATTCCATTGGTCAATGTGATTTGGTTTCTTGAAGTTAGACCCTGGTCTGTTCCGTCATAGGCTTGGCCGGCTCTGTGGCCTGTAGGACTGTGAGTCTGTCTGGCCTCGCACCCAACCAGCGAGGGTTCATCGCCAGTGGGTCTCGTGTCTGGGCAACTGCACATGTGACTTTGTTCCCAGAACCAAGTCAGGAATTCTGAATTCTTTGCTCTTTCCGTTTGTACGTGTGACTCTCATGGTTCTTTTTTTTCAGGCCAATATGCACTACTCATTTTGTCTATACCTAATTTCAGAGTTTGTTCTCAAGGCATTTGAGCAATGCTGGTCATGCAATGTGAAGCCCTCTCTCTGCGTGCTGGGGTCCAGCGACACCCTCGCGGGCAGGCTGAGTGGGATGGATGCTGGCGTTTCTTCTTGCTATGGTTTGTCACAGGCCCCAAATACACCTCTTAGGTTTTAGTCTCCCAGGGCCACACCCTGCCAAACCCTTGAAGCAGCATTTGCTGTGTGAGTGGCAACACCAGCCTAAAGCGTGATAGCACAGCGCTCCTCCCGGCTGGGAGGGAGACCGAGGCAGGGAGAGGTGTCCCTTCTGGGACTCCAATCCCCTGCAGTGCATCTGAGGGTAATGGGCCATCCAGACTGCCTGGCTCTGGGCATCTAGCTGTCCTCTGGAAGCCTTGGGGGTGGGCCTGTGGGTGGCACCTCTCTGTCCCTCTCAGGGCGGTGGTGCTGCTGGCTTGGCTCTACCTCACTGTGGCCTTGAGTCAGCTGCCCTGTCATTCTTCCCTGCCAGGTGGTGTTGCCAGCGCTGGGCCAGGTGACACAGCCGCCCTGGGGTCAGGTTGAAATCTCACGTGGGGGTTGGGGGGACTCTG
Source organism: Lepilemur ruficaudatus (assembly GCA_963574885.1). Classification (NCBI taxonomy): domain Eukaryota; kingdom Metazoa; phylum Chordata; class Mammalia; order Primates; family Lepilemuridae; genus Lepilemur; species Lepilemur ruficaudatus. Next base: position 1,231 of record CAUYRT010019415.1, read on the forward strand.
CTGTCGCTGAGGCAGGGCAGGCCCGCAGGGGGGCCCCTGACCAGGCTCTCTGCCCTTTGGGTGCCAGGGAGCAAGAGAAACCTAAGGGGCTCCTCTTAATGCCGGGTAAGAGAAATTTAGGGGAAATAGACAAATTTATTTATTTTTCTCTCGAAAATTAAAAAAAAAGATAACCAAGCAGATTAGGTTATACTTGCTGATCTTTATTCAGATCCTGTATTAGGAATATAGGGTTTCTCCACCTCCCACAGCCTGTGCCCACGCAGAGCTTGTCCTGGGCCGGGGTCCCTCAGAGAGCGTCAGGGGTTGGCGTGGGATTTCGAGGCTCCCTGGAGCCATGGACACACGGGGGAAGGACCGGCAGGCGTGGGGAGGCCCGAGAGCCCACCTGTCCTCTGAGCCCCAGCCAGTGCAGCGCCCGCGCATGCGCTCTGCGGCTCCCCAGCACGTGCGTCTTCAGGGTTCTTTCCTCTCCCACGCGAAGAGCTTTCACCGCCTCCTTGGGACGGGAATCGGAAGCAGGCCAGGCGCGGGTGCACGCTTCTTTCTCAAAACAGCCCTCCCGCTGTTGGGTTAGTTGTGTTCCGGGAGTTCGTTTGGGAGGAGTGCGTGTTTAGGCTGCTCTCTAAAGGACCAGGTGCCTACTGACTTTGGCTGGAGGCAGGACACAGCCGCAAAGGGACCCTTGTTCTGACTCAGCATTCAACACAAACACGTTTCCGCTTTCTTGCCATCCGAGAACTTGCTCTTGGTAGTTCCGAAGCCTTCAGATTTGGGGGTATTTAGTCCTGCTGGGTCGGCGTTACTAAAGCTTTGAACTTCAGTTTCAACATGAATTTTTCATTTTTTTTCCCCAGCATACTTTGTTTTTCTCACAAAGGACTAGGACTCGGCCTTTGATAAGTTCTCATTTGCAGAAGGGAAGTAAAATAAAGAAAAGCATTTGGGGCCTTGTCAAAAACATACCCGTTTTACCCTGACCCTTCCCTGTGGGATCATTTTGAAGTTTGAAAGGTAAAACACACACGCTCACACTCACAGACACGCTGTCTATCCACAGGCACGCACTCACACACACCTTAAGGCGTGAAAAGAATTTGAATTAAATCAGGCATCGTGCAAGGGGTGGGACTCGGGAGAGATGCTCTGAGGGCTGTGACAAGCCTTTTCTTTATTCTCTTGAGCTAATTGTGTCACTTGACATGCTGGCATCAGGAATAGTGAAGTTCTGACAGGCTAATTTGAGCTTGCGGTTCCAATGAAATGTGCATAAGGCATTTGTTATATTTAGTGACAATCAGTGTCATTTTCTGTTTAAAAGCAATCCATTTATTTGGTTGCCTGGGAGCGCGGTAGCCCTCGGAGGTGAGTGGAGAGGCTTCGCTCGGGGTCTGGTGACGGTTAGGACAATCTGGAGGCCAAGAGCAGAGAGGTGAGGCCCCGGCTACCAGGCTGCGTGGGGGGCCGTGCAGGGCAGGCCCTGAGGACACTGTGGATAACTGTCACAGTCTCGCATTGGACAGTAAGGACAACACTCGTGCCTGGCCTTAGCGACTTCACCCCTCGGGGGCGAAGGTCTTACAGATTTTGACTCGCAGAGATTCGAATGGTGATTTAATTTGGTTCTAATTCCAGCTTGTTGTAGTTTTAAAACAGAAAGAGAAAACCTAACTCTTTATGGACTTACAGGAAACGCTGTTAGGACAGAAAAAATAAATAAATAACAGGAACAGGGGGGAACAGGACCCGTCCTGCCGGTAGGTGGCAGCATGAAACCATGCCAGAGCTCGGCTTCCTGGCACGGCTCTAATCGGGGAGATGAGAGCTGTATAAAATTTCCTGTTGGCATGGAAGGTGAAGTCAAGGGTTGTAATAAAGACCACTTTGCGTCTTCGAAAATGCCGCACGTCAGCAGCAACTAAGACTGACCCTTTAAAAAAGAACCCTCAGGCACGAGGACGCCAGAGAGGGGATGAATCAGTGTCCTGGTTGAAACAGTGTCTGATGTCACGGGTGGGCACGGGCCCACGGAGCTCATCTGCTTATCCTGGCCATAAATGCTCACGTTCATTAGGCGACTGGAAATTTCATTTAATTATAAAAAAGAGGGCCGTGTTAGGAAAAAATTATGCAGCTGATTTCTCAAAAAGATATAGAAGATATTCTAGATCACGTATTTTCTAAACCTTGATCTGTTTTTTTTTTCTCCCCTGTTCCAAAGGAATCTTAGTGCTTGGAACAGCAAGGACTGCTCAGGTCAAGGTAGTATGTAATTACACTGCCAGATGGGAGACTATTTCTGCCAACCATGATTCTAATTTAGTCTTTTCCTTTATCCAGTACTAAATTGACTCTAGTTAATAGAGCCACATACCGCCAAAAGCACCACACTGCCTGTGTAGCATTCTGATTTGTACCTATCCTGTAACAGTTCAGAACAGCCACTGTTTTAGATTGAATGAAGATGAAATAGCAATATCATAAGAATGACTAAGCTCTAAGGAGACCGCAGAAGATTCAGACAAAGTATAACTAGGCTGAGCTGGTATTCTGACCCCGAGGAACCCACCTGGAGATTATGAGGAAATGTCCCAATTGGCAAGTTGCAGACCTAAGCTGGTATTTCCTTAATATCAAGCCCGAACTATCCCAAAAGATTTTTTGCTCGAGAAAATCCCTATGGAGCCAATTTATTTCCCCCTTACCGAGAGTGGTTACCAGCTAAAGCTTCAGTAAAAGCCCCCTCCCCCAAATCACTGTAGTTTCAGAGCAATGGAGTGTGATTGAGTCACAGATGTGCCATTTTCCTCCAGCAGTGCCCAGCAGTGAGGACTGAGATCTGGCTTCTCTCCAGAGAGGTGCGCTGGTTCCAGTTAGCAAACAGTGAAGTTGGGGACAGAAATGCAAAAAGACAGGGCTTGAAGAAGCGATGAGAGAGAGGACTTAGAAGATTGCAAGTGTCGGAAAAGGTGGACAGCTCAGCCTTGGGAGCATGATTTGGGAAGCGCCTATTTTGTTTGCCTTAATTTCTGTCCTGCCAGAGTGACAAACTACGACCTGGGTCAGAGTCCTAGTTAGGCAACTACGGCCATTTTCCAGAGGGGATTTGGGAGTGCTCAATTTCATAAGCTCCAGGGGCTGAATTCTGTGTTACTCATGTGGGCCCTCAAATTAACTCCATTTCATTTCCCGATCTCTGAATTCACTCACCCGCAATTCTCCCCCAAGGTGGAAGTTTTTCTCCTCACTTTCTGCTTGGGGGAAGATCCGGACTTGGAGCCTGTGACGGGGGTCTCGGTCCTATCGTTTGCTGGTTCCGGCTCCTCTCCCAGTCCACGGCCAGCCAGGCCATGCTGACGTCACTGTGTGGCACGCCCTTCCTTGCGAGGGTCTCCTTTCCACATTTTATTTGCCACGTGGGGGAAGGGGAGGGGCCCTCAGGCTCTTGGCTGCCTTGGTTTTTCTGGAAGTTTATCCCAGCACGATCCCTAAACAGCCCGCTCGTTTCAGCCCAGGGCATCTGATTACATCACCGTTTTCAAATCATCGCAGGCCCTGGTGCGTCGACTTCAGCAAGTTCTGACAACGCGGGGGCCGCGCCCCTCGACACGGCCAGCGAGTGCGGGCGAGAAATGCGTAGAAGTCTGCACCCAGGAAGGCACGCGGCTTTGTTCCTTGGTCCGCCACAAACTCACGCTTTCCTTCCTCAGCCAGATGCCTGTCTTCCTTATCCCTCCCCAGGTACGAAGCATCGGCCTCCCAAAGGCCAAGTGCCCTTCCTGCCGGCACCTCGTCTCCTTCAAGAGCTTATCCTTTCAATTTTTCCTTTTGTCTCTTTTATCTTAGAATTCTCTCCCACCATGTGCTCCTTCTCTGCGCCTGCAAATATAATCAGAGATGTCATTTAAGAAAAAAAAAAGACAGAAAGAAAAGAAAAGGGCTTGTCTTACCCTGGAACACTGTGAAGCATCTCCAAAATGATGGCCTTCTGTCTGGAAACCAGCTCAGAGAGCCGCATCTCTGCTCTGAATTTTGGCCATAGTTACATGATTAGGCACCTCCATCCTGCTCCTCACACACCAACATAAATGATCTCTTTTAAACATAAGTTTAAGACATCACTTTCTGGCCTTAATTACTCCAATGTGTTCCAGTTACTCTTAGGATAAAAACTGAGCTCCTTTCCATGTTGTGTCTTGCAGGTCCCGTTCCTGCGGAAGGCGGGGCTGGGCCTGCTGCTGCCCTCCCTGTGTCGCTTAAGTCCCCGCGTCCTCATCCACGGACAGCCACCCCAGCCTGCAGTAGCGAGCCCAGCATGGTGAGTTCTCTGTTCCCCAGAGGCTTCGCAGTGGCTGTTCCCTCTCTGGGGGTGCCCCTCCCACCCCCCAATCTTACAGAACCTGCCGCTTCCCCTTGTAGCGCTTACTTTACAGGATGTATAATTTATTAATTAGCAAACTTGTCGAGCTTCTGTCTCCTCCACTCAGATGCAGGCTCCGTGAGGGCAGAAATTATTTCCATGTGGTTCGAGCTTGCATTTCTTGTACCCACTTGACAAGGTGTCTACTAGATTAAACACATCCACTAGAAAGTTTATTGAACTAATGGATTCATGAATGAGTGAGTTGATTAACTCTCCGACCTCAGCCAGCCACATGCTGCGTTTCAATCCCTGCTGAGCCCTGTAACTCTGCTGTTGTCCTCTGAATGCCTGCCGCCTCCATCCCATCAGTTCATCCAGAGCTAAACCTTAAGGCCCCAGAAACCCTGTACTCTATCCTGATTTTGTCTGCGTTGTTTATCATTTTACACTGAGGTCATCTGTTGCTCTTCTCCGAGTCTTAGTGTATTGCCTCATACTATTTACGAGAAGGTAATTTCCATGAAAACAGGCTTTATTCTCTTAACTGGATGGTGAGCCTTGAGGACGGAAACCACGTGTAGTATCTTCTGAAGTTCCTAGGGCTCTTTAGCATGATGATGATGACTGATAGACCTGGGAGACTCAGAAAGAGCCTCTCACAATGTGCAACTTACATCAAGATGAAGTAAGTCGTGTGAGACTGAGCAAGTGACTTTCCTAATCTGTACATATTTCGCTCTGAGATTTCCTTGTGCTGCGATGGAAAAGAAATAGAATATTTTAAAGTAGCAGATGATATGCAACGTACTTCAGCAGGTGCAAGAAATGTGGGATAGCATGGTAGATAAGAACGTCCTGTCATCAGTCCTGAATGCTCCATCTTTCGAGGAGAAATTCTCTCCCTTTTCTCTTTAACCTCTCAAGTAGAAGCCGGAAGCTCCTTACCCAAGAAAATCAGTGCAGGGAAGTCAGGGAACCAGCCTGTTGCTAGGTGTGGATCAGAAGAGGCTCTGATACGGGTGTCCAAGACACCAAAGTGCCTTGGTCTGCACGCGGTGGCTGCAGTGCTTGTTCGTGTGGGTGTGACGAGGGCCGCGAATGACTTTCTTCAGATGTTGCGATCGCACCAGGACGTGCGCATGGTGAGGGTGCGCTTATGATCAGTTCAGTGCCACCCACTGGTGGAGAAAAAAAGTACAAAGTGGGTCCAAACCGCTTTGCGGTTCGGCCCTGATTCAGCTGGCGTAGACCACTCTCGTGCTCAGGGGGCGTGTGATCTCTTCCAATCAAGACACTCTTGAACGAGCTATCAGAGGCTGGTACCACGAATGGAGGATTAAAATGTAACGTAAAACAGAGACATTTGGGACGAGTTAGAAATCGAGGTATTGGTTAGAAGCCATCATTTAGAAAACGTGACGTGATTGGTTGTCACTCTCGTATGAACAAGTGGCAAACAGACTCCCTACGGCCCTTCTGTTTATCGCCATATCCGTTCACAATCTCCCGAATTCCCGATGTCTTCCTCTCGGCCGAATCACTCCCATCAGAACACAGACATGCTCTCACGTCTCCCGCGATGCCGCCCTGTCTTTGTCTCAAGGGCCCTTCCAGCTAAAACTCTAATCGTCTGTCCTTAGCCGTGGCAAGACCTCTGTAAAGAGTAGCCCAGGTTCTCCACCTGGGGGTCTTTACCTGCCGTTCTCTCTGCAGCCCAGCCTGATGCAGTTGCACTCCTCAACTCTCCACTGCCACAGCTGTGTCAGGACGCCAGCGCCTCCATCTCGCCACACCTGTGGTCACTCCTCTGACCATGGCGCATGTGACTCTTCAGGAGCGTCTGATGCAGTTGACCTCCGCTTTTATCTAGAGCCGTGGTTGTCAAGTGGGAGCAATTTGGCCCCTCGGGGCTTACTCTGCAACGTCTGAAGACATTTTTCTTGTCGCAGATATAGAAGGGAGTGCCACTGGCAGCTAGTGGGCAGAGGCCAGGCAGCCCCCGACAACTGCATGTTATCTGGCTGCCTTTTCTCTGTGACTGTCCGGAGATTTCAGCAGGTACTGCACAGTCACATTTCTGGCTTGTCTTCTAGGTAACCTCTAAATATTTGGCTTTAACAAGGTTTGATTCTGGACATTACTCCCTCTCCACATTCTCTCCATGGGTGATCAAATATGGTTGCATGTTTCAAATACCACTAGCACGCTGATTACTCTAGTTCAGACGCCCGGATGACCTGTAGGCTAATTGCTTACTTGAATAAATAATAGACATCGCAAACTTAAGACGCACAAAATGGAAGTGGGATTTAATACCCCTGCTCCTTCTCCACTTAGCTGAGTCTCAGTAAATGGCACCGCCACTCACGCGACACACACGGCTCTAGGCATCGTACTGGATTCTTCTATTTCCAGCCTCCTAAGGTGACTTTGTCAGCACGTCCCATGAGCTCTATTTGTAAAATATTTCCTGAGCTCTATGGATAAAATATTTCCTTTAATTGAATTTCCCCCAGCCAGTGGCTGCTCATCCAAGATGCCATCAAACACCGCCTGTCTGACTGCAGTGGCTTCCACCTGCCCTCTGCAACCATAGCATCGTCCCTAAGTGATGTCTCAAAAACATGAATCGTTCTAACTCGCATGACTTCTGCTGCACTTAGGGAAAGGTGTCCTCTCCTCATCAGGCCTGCACACCCCGATCTACGCCGCCCAGCCTTCTCACTGCGCTCACCACGCGTCAGCAGCAGTGGGGTGATGTCAAGCATGACCTCAGATGTGGCCCTTCCTGGAGCCGCGACTCTGCAATGTGACTTTGAAGCTGCCCCCACGGAGAAATGGTGTCTCTTTCTCCACCCCATGCATCTGGGTTGGCCTGGTGGCTGGCCCCGACTGGAGGGATGCAGCAGGGGTGACGTTGCGTCAGCTCCGAGTCCAGGAGGCAGGAGGCCTGGAGTCCTTTTGCTGGTGCTCCGGGGCCCCTGCGTGGGGGACACAAAAGGGTGCGTTTGCAGTGTGTCCCCACACCCATCCCCTTGCTGGGACCCCGGGCTGTGCCTCTTCTCACCGTCTGCATCTTGGGGTACACCTCTCACACACTCCTAGTGTGGATGTCACCTCTCCCTGGAATGCTGTAGTTTGGGACGGCTCTTTCCCAGGTCATGGGCTGTTGTCCATGGTGACCACGCTGGCCCACGGGGGGCGGACTTGGCCAGCCGCTGTCCACGTAGCTATCTCTTCTCACCCACCCATCACGCACAGCTCCGTCCACCTCTTGCTCTTAGACTTTTTCTCCATAAGGGCCAGGTACTCAGTCTTCATATCTTATAAACTGGGAAAAATGTTATGTTCCCTTTACCTGGCTTGAATTAGGGGAAATACACCTATGACTGGGTGGGGGAGAGGGGCACATTGTACTCTTCAAAACAATCTCCAAGAAAACATCAGTTCCTTTTTTTTTTTTTTTAATCTCTTCCTGTTCAGTCTCCTGAACACAGGCTAGAGGGACCCAGAGGTTTATCGTCTTGTCCCTGACCTGTTTGTCATGGCTCAAGCAGCTCTTTAGAACACAGGGATGCTTGAAATCCATCATCTGCGGCAGGATTTCTGACTGGGAGTGCCTAATTTGACATGTTTAATATCTTAGTTCCTTAAAAGGTGGCTGAGGCCTGACCACTGAGCAAACCCGCGTCAGAGAGGTTGAGCGAAAGGCCCCAGCATGTCAGGGCTGGCCAGGGGGCGGCGCTGCGAGGTTCTGAGGACGTGGGAGGGAGTCCGCGTCTGCTGGGGGGAGCGAGCAGTGGCGCGCCCAACATAAAGATAATTAGTCTCCTGTTCACGACAATGACCTATGATGCTGTTAGTCTTACTTTACAGATGAAGAAACAGAGGCTTGCAATAGTTACATTATTTTTACTGTTTTCTAGGCAAAAGAGAGGACAATATTTTGATTGGTAACATTGATAAAAATATAATCACTCCATAAATAGGTGTTTTATTTTCTGTTTCCATTTAATAAATAATTCTGATGACACTGTTTTGTTAATCATACGCACGCTAAAGACTAGAATGACAATTAGTTTTAACGTCCCGTATGTTACTTTCTTTAACGTCCGGGTTTCAGTTCACACTGAATCCTCACCTACCAGGTGACGGATACATTGCTTCGTTATTGAAGGGAATTGACGGTGCTACTTGATTCCCACCCTAGTATTAACATATTTAAACGTTTTACCGGGCTGGGCTATTAAAAAAAATTCATGAGAGCATTCGAATGCACTCGCTGTTTCTCCCAAGCCTTCCCCTAAATCCTTCTTAAATGACCTCACTCTTGTCAGCTCTACCATCTCTCACATACATCTGTTTCTACGCGCTTATCTGCGGCAGTTTGGCTATCTGAGCAAATATTCATTCAGAATGAGGCAAAAACACTCAGTGCAAGATTCCGAAGGAAACTAATCGTGCTCGCGTTATCTGACTGCACACAGAGAATGTAGGAGCAGCTGTCAAGTGCTTTTTAGTCTGTGTAGAGATAAGAGACTTTTTCTCCCATTCCAATTTATCACTGCCCATTGGAATGTTTACCCAGTGTCAGGAAAACAGCCCCGGGCATTCATTTCCCACATTAATAGCCTGACAGTTACAGGTGTCCAAATGGCTTTTATTTTTTCAGATAGCCCCATTGTCATTATTTTTACTGCCTATTGATTAGATATTACTTGACATAACAAACTCGACTGGGTTCTTAAAATGTAAGACGTGACATCATCGGGGTTTCAGATAGTTTGGACCGAACGGTGTTGGATTCTACCTTGCTCAATCAGATCGCGCCTTTCACTGGAGGCAGAATCGTGAATACATTAGAGTCACAAGATCAGCCTTTCAGATCAGAACTAATGGGATGCAGAGTTTAGACGAAAAATAATCCTAGCAACGCTGCCAGCATTCGTATCAGAGAAGCAGCTGGGCTAACATGCTGCCTCTCCTCTCTCCCCAAACCTGTCTACATGTAAGATGTCAAAAGGTCGCAGTTGCTTACAGCTGCGACTCCCTGAGATCTTTCATCAGGATAACCAGCTTCGAGGTGATGCCATCTGTCTTCATTTATCTCTGCAGAATGTCCAGTTTAGAAAAATGAAATGTCTGTCTGAGTTAAGATTTTAGGATAGTTGAAGCCGTGCTGAAATCTCTAACAATTAATTTTCCCCATGCTGGGGTCTAATCTGTTTTATATCATAGTAAACGTTAAATGTACACAAACACGGTAAAGACACAAAAATGCTTTGCTTTAGAAAATAAAGCAGAAACGAATTCTTATGGTGGCAATTATTCACATTTCCTCTGTGTATCTCTTGCAAAACAAACAAGCAAACCAGAAAAACCAAAGAGGCACCGCTGCGCCCCGATGGACTGCTCACTGCATGTTCGCTGCGGGCCGTGCGGGTCAGGCGGTGGCGTCCACAGCGCAGCACAGCCCCTGTGAGGGATTCTCCTCCAGGTGAAGATGCCACGGGTAAATTCTCAAATTGAAATGGCATCAAGAGTATTAGTTCACAAAATATAATTACTTGAACTGAAAACTGACCTGCTCACAAGAACAATGCACTGCATTTCACAAAAGCATTTTAGGGGGTCTCTAAAAGAATTTGCTGTCTTATGTGTTTACTCAGACGGCTCTGATAAGCGCCAGCAGCAGAGCCCTCCTTACCTGGAGCTGTTTTCATTACAGATAATAATTCTGACTCAATTCCTTTATATCTACTGTTTGAGACACATATTAAAAAGTTTCTTAGAGCCACCACCAGCATGAAGCAAATGCAAAACCTTAGAAAAGAATTCGACCATTGCATGGGTCAAAGAATGTTTAAAGAAGACTGTATCGGGCAAGTTCCTTCCTCCCTCCCTCCCTCCCTCCCTCCCTCCCTCCCTCCCTCCCTCCCTTCCTTCCTTCCTTCCTTCCTTCCTTCCTTCTTTCTTTTCTTTCTTTCTTTCTTTCTCTCTCTTCTTTTTTATTTGAAAATATCATGGGGTACGAATGTTTTTGGTTACATGTATTGATTTTGTTATGCTTGAGTCAGGGTCACCAGTGTGCCCATCACCCAGATAGTATCATTGTGCCCGTTAGGTAGGTTTTTCACCCATCCCTTCCTCTCACCTCCCCCCTGCTTGATTTCCACTGAGTTTTACTTCCCTCTGTGCACGTGTGTGCTCATCGGTTAGTTCCAATTTAATAGTGAGCACAGGTGGTGTTTGTTTTTCTATTTTTGAGATACTTCACTTAGGATAATGGTCTCCAGTTCCATCCAAATTGTTGCAAAAGGCTGAGATTTTTATTTTGATTATATTGAATCTACAGATCAATTTGGGGAGAGTCGTCCCCAAATTGAGGCTTCCAATCATTAATATAGAATATCTTCTTTATTTGGTTTTTCTGTAATTACTCTCAGCATTATTATATAGATTTTAGAATACAGGTATTAAAATATTTTCACAAGCTTATCTCTAAGTATTTCATGTTTGGGGATTGGTTGTATCATTCTTCAAACTGTAATTTCCCATTCATTGCTAATATACAGAAATAGAATAGATTTTTGTGTACTGACTTTCTATCTTGATATCTTGCTAAACTCAATAAGGCAAGATAAAGAAATAAAATCTTACAGATTGCAAAGAAAATGAAAAATCCCTTTATTGGCAGATGATTTGTATGTACATGAAAAATACTAGGAAATCTGTTTTCATTTTTAAATTAAAAATCTCAGCTCAGCTACCTATAGCAGTGGTTTCCAAACACAGTGTGACCAGGGGACCAGCAGCATCAGAAATTTCAGGAGAGCTTCAAAAAATGCCCTCTCCTGCACTCCACCTTAGGAGAGCCTTATTTTAAAAACTGAAGGGGAGAACTTGTCATTTTATTTTTCAAAAGTTTCCTGGCTATGTTGATAGATAACCGTGTTTGCTTGTGCTTGTTTACGGCATTTAGGGATGGGGGACCATAGAGATTATGAGACAGTCGCCCAAGTTCACTGTGGGGTGCCTGGCAGGGGCATCTTCATGATCACCGAAAATGGGGTTTGGTGGGGAGAGGTGTGGAGGGGAGGCTGTCGGTTCAGTGGGGGTCACGCCGTCCTTGAGATGCCTCTTAACACCCAGGTGCAAATGCCTTGCGGGAGTCCGGCATCCCAAACGCTGTCTGAGCTGGGGAAACAAACGCCCCTGACACTCCTGCAGGTTGGAAGTTGTGCAATGATGAGCCTAATCCAGGAAGAAAAGCTCAGCGTCTCGCTTTGATTTTGATAGAACATTAGAGCTCTTCAGATGAAATGCACGCGCAGCGAGCCGGCGCACCTAGAAAATGGCTCGCTGATGGACCGCGGTCGGGGAGAGCTGCTTCACGAGGGCAGTCCGGTATGTGCTCCTTCTGTATCTCACCATGTTACTAACAGCCCGTCTGGTAGCTTCCGAGGGTAGATAATTGGTGAGGATTTTAAGTGATCTGATGACAACAGGAGGAAGAAGATGGAAGAGAAAGAATGTGGGGCTGGGCCTAGAAGAAAGGGTGGTGGATGGAAGGAAGGAGCGTGAGCAGGTGAGTGAAGGGTCAGGTGAAAACACCTGCTCGAAGCTGCCTGTTTGCTGTGTGCAAAGCTCAGCTGAAAACAGCTGACCTGTATGGACGTTGTTAAATAAATCAGCAAACGGCCCTGACCCTTTGCACCCGTCCTCGGAAATAAATACGGAAGGAACTTAGCAGAGGAGGCCATTTTCTCCTTCAGACTTTGGCCTGTCCCCTTCTCTCTAAACGCTATGTGTTTCGAGTAATTACTCCTTCCTTCGCTACAGAGCAGCCGCTACGGAGGGAGATGGGAATAAATTGCAGACAAGAAACAGGCAAAACTGTGTTTATTAAGGTCTGCGTATATGACACCTTTTATAAGTGAGTCTCGAGACACTCTGGCAGCTGGAATGACACATTCCCCCTCTGTATGCGTGTGTATTCTATGTTCCAGTGAGTCCATATGTTTATGTTTATATATTTCCACTGAAACCCAATTAATCATGATAACTGACCAAATATTTAGAATTGAAACTGAACTGAGGCTAATGTCAGGTAAGAATTTACTCCAGACGTCCTCATAAAGAACTATAGTCTATGAAATACAATGAAAAGAATTCTCACCAATGTCTTTACCATAGTAACTGAGCCTTGTTGCAGGAAGCTCCTTTCCCCCAATCCTGAAGTTTCCCTCTATGCAGAGGATGCTTTTTCCCAGCAACACTACCGGTTTCTCCCTGCCCTCGTTTCCTTTGCGATTTGGTGGGAGGCAAAACTTGGCATGAACGGCACAGCTGTTCTTCTCCCCCTCCCTGGGCGTGAGCCCCCCGCGGGACCCAGGCTTTCCTGCGCTCCTCTAAGTTGTCCGCTCTTATCCGGGAAGCCCCATTGCAACCAGAGATAGCGGGAAGACTTCCAGGGCATTATTCCTGTAACTGGGTGGGCTCACATCCTGATTCTCTGGATCAGTCTTAGTGATCCTATTGCCTGAGAGTTAACATTATTAAAATAGTTTGAGTCAAAAGATAGTATGTTGAATTTCCATCTATTGGCTTATTTGCTTTCTCAATTGGCTCAGATCTTGCAGTGGGAAGAGGTATCTACTTACTAGGACCCCTAACATTGCAATAATTTTCAACAAGTTGTTTATGTTTAATTTTTTTAGAGATGGGGTTCTCTGTTACCCTGGCTGGAGTGCAGTGGTGCAGTCATAGCTCACTGTAACCTTGAACTCCTGGACCCAAATGGTCCTCCCACCTCAGCCTCCTGAGTGGATGGGACTTCAGGCACCTGCTGCCACGCCTGGCTAACTTTTAAAATTGTTCTAGAGATGTGGTCACTGTGTTGCCCAGGCTAATCTCAAACTCCTGGCTCTAAATGATCCTCCTGCCTCAGCTTCCCAAAGTGCTGGGATTACAGATGTGGGCCACCACACCTGGCCAAGTTGTGTTTAAAAATAATGTAAGCCGGTATCATAAAAAGAACATGCAATTCAGTATAAGTAATTCTACAGTGAAAGTATTTGATATTGGTACCCAGCATATTTCTAGATTTTCTAGATCTAGGACTATATTTTAGAATATCTAGTAGAAAATAGTTGGTTCCCATGGCCTTCAGTTCATTCTGTTTGCCAGAAAACAGAAGAGCCACCTGTCAGGGAATCAGGTACAATCAGCTACCTTCATCATAGATTTACCTCTGCTACTTCATTAACAAGTAACGAGTCTTGGGGACTCAGACTTCCTCTTCCCTAAGGCTCTGTTTCCCAAACCTGCAGATCAGAGCACCAGGCGCTTGTCCTGAGCTGCACCCTAACTATCCGGGGCCATACGGTCTTCTGTGCAACCACCGTGTTCTCCACTTAATCCATAATTCGTTCAACTTTGCAACTGGTGGATGACACCTTCTGCCTCCTCCTTGGTTTGTTAGCACCACAACATTCCCAACATGCTCTTCACGTGCATGTTTCCACGCAAAAGCTTCTCTAAACTGCACAGTGATGGGTGATGCTATTATGTCTGCACGCCGTGGAGCGGGACATCTTGTTCTTATGATCACCCTTGACTTGAAGACCCCAGAGGAAGCCAGGCCAAGAGACCCACCCACTCGACTTGGTGCTGGGAGTGACGCGCAAGCCATGGTTTTAGCGGCTGCTTGACAGGTCCGGGTTGCTGTCAGCTGGCCTGGTGTGGTTTGCCTTGGATCACTCACGACTCATCTGTGTGTGGGCCCCACAGAAGAACACCAGCTGCCCAGGAGCCGGCGGCCTCACAGTGGGCTCTGACTCTGTACCCGTCAGCCAGCTGCTCCTGGACAGGAATAAGGGATCTGTCAGGCGAAGTGTCTTGTCAGGCCGCAGTTTGCTGGTTTGCATAAATGGCATTTTCAGTGCGATGCCTTGGGGCTTTGTCCCCGTGCTGTTCTGCCGGGGACAGAGCTTGTTGGAGCAGCAGCGATGCCGCAGCCGGCGAGTTCAGGTCTGAGCAGCGGGGCTGAGCCCTGCAAGTGGCAGGCCGCGGGTGGGAAGAAGAGGACCCGGGACAGAGTATCAGCCCGTCTCTCTGCTGCCAGGTGTCCATCCCATCCACAAGACACCGTTAGAGCCACACATGTTTTACAGAGGAAACGGACCAGGCAGCACTGCAAAAACGAGAGAGATCTGAAGTGAGTTTTCTAAGGTAGCAAAGTTGGTGTACGACGGGTCTGAAAATACCGGATCATTTATGTTGTGAAAATCGTAACGAGATGCTGTGAGTCCTCACTTAAGGTCATCCACGGGTTCTTGGAAACTGCGACTTTAAGCAAAACCATGTACAATGAAACCCGCTTTACCACAGGCTAATTGATATAAACAAGAATTGAGTTCTAGAGCGTATTCCTGGACACAAAAACATCACTAAACTTTCATATAAAGACTCAACACACTTCTAATATTAAACATTGAAATACATGGGAGCACACATACATGTAATAAAGATTAATAACAACAGACATCAATAATTATTTACTCAAATTTGGTGAATCAGGGAGTGATGGGAGGACCCAATGGCGGTAGTTAAATCAAGCAATAAATGTTGCAAAGTGAACATGGAAAGACGCTCCTCCGACGGCCGCGCAGCTCAAAGCTAACAGTCACAAAGCTCGCAGAGCGCTTTAGTCCGGTCTTGTTTATTGTTGTGCATTTGTATGACTATTACAGACTTTGCCAGTTTTCATTTGACAATAATTTGCCTTCATTCATTCATTTTCCAAAGCAGATTCCAGTTCAGGGTCGAGAGTGGCCAGAGCTTACCCCGGACTCTGGAGAGAACGCCCTTCCCTGGCAGGGCAAACCTCACACACATTCCTCACTCAGTGCGACTTGGGACATCTAGAAAAGCCGAGTCACCGAACGGGCACGTGTCTAGGCCGTGGGAGGAAGCCGAGTACCCGCAGGAGCCCACACAGACGTGGGGAGCACGGCACATACACTCGGCACAGTTAGCGGCCCAGCCAGAAACTGATTTTTTTGTCATCAAGGTTATAACACAATGACATTGAATGAAATGACATTAATCGAGGACCTGCTGTATCTTTTTTCCTGTCAATTTCCAACTTTCTCTGTGGAAGTACAATTTTTTCATTTCGTAGCTGTCATACCGTAAGTATGACAGGTATAACACCTGATGGGTTTCTAATTTATGCATTGCATGCTTACTTTCTTGAAAATGATTTCCCCACCAGCTTAGCAGAGGTGAGACTCAAGCCACTGACTCAGCCGGTTTCTGACATGGAGCAAGGATTGGTGACATGAGCTCGGCAAAATTTGGTTGACACGAAACCACAGAAATCTGAAGACAGGGAGAGCCCTAAACTATGGCAAAGCCGTCCTCAGTTCCCTCACATACGCATTTCTGGGAGGATACTGCGAGTATCCAATTGTAAATAAAGAGCATTAGGGCAAACCCACAGTGTAGACACAGACTGGAATCCGAAACGCTTGCTTTGTACGGCAAATGGCACCAAGGCCACGGAGCCGGCATCTCACACGGTTATTTTAGTCGCTTTAATACATAGTTGACCCTTGAACAACACCAGTTTGAACTGCGTGGGTCACTTATACTCAGATTTTTCTTCCACCTCTGCCTCCCCTGAGACAGCAAGACCAGCCCCTTTTCTCCTCCTCCTCCTCCTCCTCAGCCTGCTCAACATGAAGATGGCGAGGATGGACACTTTTACGATGACCCACTTCCAAGTGCTGAATAGTGAATATATTTTCTCTTCCTTATGATTTTAATAACATTTTATATTTTCTAGTTTACTGTTAGAGTACAGCATATAATACATATACAAAATGTGTGTTCACCAACTGTTGTATTATTGGTAAGACTTCGGTCAACGGTAGGCTGTTAGCAGTTAAATTTTGGAGGAGTCAAAAGCTATGCTTGCAGTTTTGACTCTGTGTGTGTGTAGGGGTGGGTGATTACCCTAACTCCTGCCTTGTTCAAGGGTCAGCTGAATTAATACGTGCTGAGGCTCTAACATATTTTAAACCCTGTAAATTTAAGGCAAAGTTTCTGGAGACCAAATTAGTAGTCAATATAGAAAACAAAGGGGCCCAGAAATATAGTTCTTGCTGTTCTTTTATTTATCTTTTTCTCTTAAGAAGGTTAGATGAGTTAAAACTGGCCACATTGGAACAGATCGTGTTACTATCTTCCATTTCACATTTGATGTGTTTTTCATTTCTGGAAGAAGAAATGGAACAGTGAGTTTGGGATGGAATTTGAATGAAGCTTGTGATCATTGAACACCCAGTGTTAGCTCCTGAGAACAAACTGGGGGGGAGGGAAGCTTGTTACCCGACAGTATCCGAGCAGGGTGACTGTGGAGGTGGGATCAGAGGTGAGCGGGATGTAGGGCAGCTCCCTCTCCAGCGCCAGGTGTATGACAGCCTCTTTGTGACCTTTCTGAGGGAGGGTCTGCCTTCATTCGTAGACTCCTGCACTGACCTGTCTGATCATGCAATTAGATCATCAGTGTTATATTCTTTTTTTAGATTTTTAATTTTATTTTTGATTGACATAATAATTGTACACATTTATGGGGTACATAGTGATGTTTTGATACACACAATGTATAGTGATCAAATCAGGGTAATTAGCATAGCCATCACCTCAAAGGTTTATCATTTGTTTGTGTTGAGAACATTCAAAATACTCTCTGCTAGCTATTTGAAAATATGTAATGCATTATTAAGTATAGGAAGCCTACAATGCTATAGAATTCTAGAAATTATTCCTGCTGTGTCCTTTAACCAATCTCTCCCTATCCTCCACTCCCCCTACCCTTCCCAGCCTCTAGAAACCACCACTCTACTCTCTGCTTCTACGAGACCAGA
>CAUYRT010019416.1:0-20609 GCA_963574885.1 Lepilemur ruficaudatus
CAGAGTAGATTTTTAAATGTAACAAGATAAGTCAACTTGAGTGGTAATATATTTTGGGAAATCAGCTCACTATAAATTGTGACTATAAACATTATACTGTAAATGCTTTGTAGTTTTCCCCCAATAAAAAAGAAAAAAAAAAGATTAGAATGGGAATTAATAAAATAGAGAATAGAAAACCAGTAAAGAAAATTTAAAAAACCAAAAGCTAGTCCTTTGAAAAGATCAACAAAATTAACAAACTTTTTGCCAGATTGACCAAGTAAAAAGATAGAGGAGATATAAATTAATGGAATCAGAAATTAAAGAGGGGATATTACTACTGACCTTACAGAAAGAAAAAGACTATAAAGTAATTCTATGAATGATTATATGCCAACAAATTAGACAACTTATATAAATGGACAAATTCCTAGAAACACACAAACTACTGAAACTGATTTAAGAAGAAATAGACAATCTGCATAGACACATAACAAGTAAGGGATTAAATCAATACTTTAAAAAATACCCACAAAGAAAAGAAAAGACCAGACCACATGGCTTCACTGCTGAATTCTATCAAACATTTAAAGAAAAATTAATATCAATTCTTTCTTAACTCTTCCAAAAAATAGAAGAGGAAGAAGCACTTGTCAACTCATTTTATGGATTTATGAGCTTTATACCAAAACCAGACAAAGACATTACAAGTAAAAACAACATATCAAAATTTCATATGACTATGGATACAGATATTCTCAGAAAAAATAGTAGCAAACAGAATATGGCAACTTATAAAAAGAATTACACACCATTACTAAGTGGGAATTAGCCCAGGAATGTAAGATTGATTTATTAATAATATTCAAAAATCAATGCAATATATTATATCAATAGAATAAAAAAAACCACATGATTATCTCAGTAAATGCAGACAAAAACATTTGACAAAATCCAACACTCTTTCATGATAAAAACACTCAAAAAACTAGAAATAGAAAAGGACTCATCAACATGATAAAGAACATCTATGAATAAACAACAGCTTACATCATAATTATGTTCAAAGACTGAAGACTTTCTCCCTAAGATCAGGAACATGAAAAGTGTGTCTGCTCTCACCATTTCTACGCAACTTTGTGCTGCAGTTATAAATAGTGCAATTAGTCAACCAAAAGAAATAAGAGGTATGCAGATTAGAAAGCAAAGGGTAAAACTATCTCTATTTGAGAAATGCTAATTAAAATCACAATGAGATATCATCTTACACCAGTAGAATGGCTATTATTAAAGAGCCAGAAAAATAACAAATGTTGGCAAAGATGTGTAGAAAAGGGAATGCTTATATACTGTTGGTGGGAATATAAATTAGTACAGCCTCTATGGAAAGCAGTATGGAAATTTCCTAAAAACTAAAAATAGAACTACCATTTGATCCACCAATCCCACTACTGGGTATATACCCAAAGGAAAAGAAATATAAAAAAAAAAAATACCTGCACTCACATGTTTATTGCAGCACTATTCACGATAGCAAACATATGAAATCAACCTAAGTGTCCATTGATGGATAATTCAATCGAGAAAATGGGATACACACATACACCCACCCACACACACATACACACAATGGAATATTATTTAGCAATAAGGAAAGAATGTAATCATGTCTTTTGCAGCAACATGGATGGAACTAGACGCCATTATCTTAAATGAAATAACTCAGAAAGTCAAATACCACCTGTTCTCACTTATCAGTGGCAGCTAAATAATGTGTACACATGGACATACAGTATGGAATAATAGTCATTGGAGATTTGGAAGGGTGGGAAGGTGGAGGGGTGAGGGATGAGAAATTGTTTAATGGGTATAATGTACACTATTTGGGTGATGATTACACTCAAATCTCAGACATCACCACTGTACAATTTCTTTTTTTTTAATTTCAGCATATTATGGGGGTACAAATGTTTAGGGTATATTGCCTTTGCCTCACCCAAGTCAGAGCTTCAAGCATGTCCATCCCCCAGATGGTGCACACCGCACCCATTAGGTGTATATATACCCATTCCCTCCTCCCCCTCCCACCTGCCTGACACCCGATGAATGTTACTATTATATGTGCACATAAATGTTGATCAATTAATACCAGTTTGATGGTGAGTACATGTGGTGCTTGTTTTTCCATTCTTGTGATACTTCACTTAGCAGAATGGGGTCGAGCTTTATCCAGGATAATAATACAAGAGGTGCTAGATCACAATTGTTTTTTTGTGGCTGAGTAGAACTCCATGGTATACATATACCACATTTTATTAATCCACTCATATATTGATGGGCACTTGGGTTGTTTCCACATCTTTGCAATTGTCAATTGTGCTGCTGTAAACATTCGAGTGCAGGTGTCTATTTTATAGAATATCTTTTTTTCCTTTGGGTAGGTGCCCAGTAATGGGATTGCTGGATCAAATGGTAGTTCTACATTCAGCTCCTTGAGATGTCTCCATATTACTTTCCACAGAGGTTGCACTAGTTTGCAGCCCCATCAGCAGTATGTGAGTGTTCCTATCTCTCCGCATCCATGTCAACATTTATTGTTTTGGGACTTTTTGATAAAAGCCATTCTCATTGGAGTTAAATGATATTTCATTGTGGTTTTGATTTGCATTTCCCTGATGATTAGAGATGTTAAGGATTTTTTCATATGTTTGTTGGCCATTTGTCTTCTTTTGAAAATTTGGAAAATTCACAAGTAGGGCCAGTGGGACAGAGTGACCACAGACAGAAAGCAATTCCACACAAACAGATTTTATTGCAGAAAAAGAGGGGAGCTATACAAAGCGAGAGTACATTCCAGAGAGGAATGGGTAAGTCTCCACCAGTGGAGAAAGACATCGAGGACTACCGGTTGGTTTCCTTCTTTTGACCTGGTCTGGGGGAGGGTTTATGGGAGGTGTGGGATGTTACCAGATGATTGATACACATGATTGACAGTTGAACAAAGTTGTAGCTCCACAGGCGTGTATGCCTCAAAACCTCATGTTCCTGCTCTTAGCGGTTGTTAGCTGTGTTTTCCTGCAGCCCCTTCTCCCCCACCCCCACTTCTCCAGCCCTAGGAACCGCCCTCTGGGACTGTATCTGCCACCTGCAGATTTCATCCCTACCTAACAGTAATATATCCCTGCTTTCATTTATGATTTAGTTGTTCACATGTTCTCTCTTTTTTCTTATTCAGATTAGCTAAAGTTTTGTCAGTTTTATTGATATTTTCAAGGAAACAATTTGGGTTTTGTTGCTTCTCTCTATTGGTTTTCTATATTCTATTTCACACATCGCCCCTCTAATCTTTATTATTTCCTTTCTTCTGCTAGATTTGGTTTTGGTTTGCTATGGTTTTTCTGGTTTTTAAGGGTTTAAAGTTAGTTTATTGATTTGAGATTCTTCTTTTTAAAAATATTTAATTGATAAATACAGATTACAAATATTCAAGGTATACAATGTGGTGATTTGATATATGTATACATTGTATAATGTGAATATATTGTGTAATGATTACCACGATCAAATTAATTAAGACATCCATCTCCTCCTATGCTGTACTTTAGATCCCTAGACTTGTTCATCTTTTAGCTTAAAGTGTGGTCCCTTTAATATTTCCCCATATTCCCCAACCTCCCAAGCCCCTGAGAACCACCATTACCACCATTCTACTTTCTGCTTCTGTGAGTTTGACGTTTTTAGATTCATGCATAAGTGAGATCATACATAAGTATTTGTCTTTTTGTGTCTGGTTTATTTCACTTGTAATAATGTCCTCTAGGTTCACCTATGTTGTTGCAAATAGCAGAATTTCTTTCTTTTCTATGGCTGAATGATATTCTACTGTATATATGTCACATTTTCTTTATCCATCCATCCATTTACAGAAATTTAAGTTGTTTCCATATCTTGTTAATTGTTACTAATGCTGCAATGAACACGGGTGTACAGATATCTCTTGGAGATACTGATTTCATTTCCTTTGGATATACACCCAGAAGAAACTTTTAGCTAAACTAAGAAAAAGAGAGAGAGATTGCAATCAAATAAATAAAATTATGAAAGAAAGAAGAGACTTTACAACAAATACCATAGAAATACAAAAGATCCTAAGAGACTGCTATGTGCAATTATACATCAACAAATTGGATAACTCAGAAGAAATGGAAATTCCTAAAAACATAAAACCTATCAAAATTGAATCACAAAATGTAGAAAGTCTGAACAGAGCAATAATGAGTAAGGAAATTCAATCACTAATCAAAATCTCCCCACAAAGAAAAGCTTAGGACCAGATGGCTTTACTGGTAAATTCTCCCAAGTATTTAAAGAAGAATTAATGCCAATTCCCTCATACTCTTGCAAAAATTGAAGAGAAGGGAAAACTTCCAAACTCATTTTCTGAGGCCAGCATCACCCTGATACTAAAGTCAGATAAGGAGGCAACAAGAAAAGAAAATTACAGGCCAATATCCCTGATGAACATAGATGCAAAAACTCTTTAACAAAATATTAGCAAACTGAATTCAACAGCACATTAAAAGGTTCATACACCACAATCAAGTGAAATTTATCCCTGAGATGCAAGGATGGTTCAGCATATGGAAATCAATAACTGTTATATACGACAATAACAGAATGAAAGATTGAAATCATATGATCATGACAATAGATGGAGAAAAGACTCTTGAAAAAAATCAATATTCTTGTATGATAAAAACTCAACAAATTATGTACAGAAGAAATGTACCTCAACACTCAACATAATAAAGGTTATATATGACAATCCCACAGCTAACATCATACCTAATAGTGAAAAGCTGAAAGCATTTCTTCTAAGATCAAAAACAAGACAAGGGTTCCCACTCTCGCCAATTATATTCAACATGATACTGGAAGTCCTCACCGGAGCAATTAGGCAAGAAAAAGAAATAAAAGGCATCTAATTGAAAAGGAAGAAGTTAAATTGTCTCTAATCATCTTTTTAATGTAGACATTTACAACTATAAATTTTCTTCTGAGCACTGCTTCCACTGTCTCTCACAAATTTTAGAATGTTGTCTTTTGTTTTTGTTTATTTCTAAGTATTTTCTAATTTCCTTTGTGATGTCTTTTTTAACTTGGTGGTTATTTAAGACTATGTTGTTTAATTTCCACATATTTGTGAATTTTCCTCTTGCCCTTCTGAGAGGATTTGTAGCTTCATTCCATTTTGAATAAAGAAGATAATTTGTATTATTTTGATCTTTTTAGATTTATTGAAACTTATCTTGTGGCATAAATATGATCTACCCTGCAGGGTGTTCTATGTGCAGTTGAAAAGAATATGTAATCCTGATATTGGGTAGTGTGATCTATTTATGTGTGTTAGGTATAGTTGGTTTATAGTGGTGTTAAAGTGCTCTGCTTCCTTATTTATCTTCTAATAGATGTTCTATGAATAATTGAATGCAGGGCATTAAAATCTCCAGCTATTATAGAGCAGTCTATTTCATCCTTCAAATTTGTCAATGTTTGCTTCACATATTTTGCGTCTCTTTCATTTGGTGTATATATGTTTGTAATGTTTATAGCTTCTTAATGTATTGAAACATTAATATGTAATGTCCATCTTTTTGTCTTACAGCAATTGTTGACTTGGATTCTATTTGATCTGATACTAGCATAGCCACTTATCTTAGAGACAGCACATTGGATCACTTTTAAATATCCATTCTGCCAATCTTAGCCTTTTTCTTTGGAAACTTAATCCGTTGACATTTAAATTGATTACTAATAAAATAAAAAAGGACTTTTTTTTTTGAGACAGAGTCTTGCGCTGTCACCTGGGCTAGAGTGCCGTGGCATCAGCCTAGCTCACAGCAGCCTCGAACTCCTGGGCTCCAGTGATCCTCCTGCTTCAGCTTCCTGAGTAGCAGGGATTACAGATGCATACCACTACGCCCAGCTAATTTTTCTATTCTTAGCAGAGATGGGGTCTTGCCTTCGCTCAGGCTGGTCTTGAACTCCTGACCTCAAACGATCCTCCCTCCTCGGCCTCCAAGAGTGCTAGGATTACAGGCGTGAGCCACTGCATCCAGCCAGGACTTTTTTCTGACATTTTATTATTTGTTTTTGGTATGTCTTAGACCTTTCTTGTAACTCATTTCCTCCATTATTGCCTCTATTGTGTTTAGTTGGTTTTTATAGTACACTGTTTTGATACGCTTCTCATTGTTTTTCTTTACATTTTAAAGATATTTTCTCAAGGGTTACCATGGGGATTACAATTTACATCCTAAATTTATAATATTTTAGTTTTACTTAATGCGCAGTTAGCTTCAGTAGCATACAAAATGCTGATTTTATATAGCTCTGTTTCTCTTTTATGTTGCTGTTGTCACAAATTAAATCATCACACACTGTACACAAGACTTATAATTATTTTATATGTATTTGTCTTTTAAATCATGTTGGAAATAAAACATGGTGCTATAATATAAAAATATATAATGTTGGCTTTTAGATTTACCTCTGTGGTTATCCTTAGCAGAGATCTTTCTTTTTCTGATTTCAAGTAGTCTAGTGTCCCTTCATTTCAACCTAAAGGACACCCCTTAGCATTTCTAGTAGATCATGTCTACAGACTAAAAAACGACCTCTCAGCTTTGTATATCTGTGAATATCTCAATTTCTCGTTATTTTATTTTATTTTATTTTATTTTTAATTGTGGTAAAAATAGACATAATGTAGAATTTATCATCTTAGCCATTTTTAAATATTTGGTAGTATTAGGTATTCACATTGTTATGGAACAGATCACTAGAACTTTTTCATCTTGCAAAACTGAAACTCTATACCCATTGAACACTAAATCCCCATTTACCACTCCCCTCCCTGCCCCTTGCAACTACAATTCTAATTTCTGCTTCCATCAGTTTGATTATATCAGACACCTCATATAAGTGGAATCATACAGTATTTGTCTATTGTAACTGGTTTAATTCATTTAGCATAATGCTTCAAGTTTCATCCGTGCTGTAGCATGTGACAGGATTTCCTTTTCTTGTGAGGTATGATAACATCATATTATTACATGTATATACCACTTTTTCTTTATCCATACATTCATCAATGGACATTTGAATTGCTTCCACTTCTTTACTATGCTGTGAATAATGATGCAATGAATACAGGAGTGCATGTATTTGTTTGAGATCCTGCTTTAAACTGTTTTGGATATGTAGCCAGAAGTAGGATTTCTGGATCATATGAAAAATCTATTTTTAACTTCTTGAGGAACCACTATACTCTGCTCTATACTGGTTACACCATTTATTATAACATTCCACCAACAGTGCTCAAGGTTCCAATTTCTCTACATCCTTAACAACACTTGTTATTTTTGTTTTTAATATTTGCCATCCTAATGGGTGTGACATATCTCATGTGAATTTAATTTGCATTTCCCTAATGATCAGTAATGTTCAGCATCTTTTCATAGACTTGTTTTCCATTTGTATATCTTCTTTGGAAAAAAATGTCTGTTCAAGTTTTTTTGACTGTTTTTTAATAGTGTTATTTCTTGTTATAAAACTAAAAAAGTTATTTTTTATTTATTCAGGATCTCATAGGGGTAAAGATATTTTGGTTACGGGTAAAGCTGTTTGCCCCGCCTAAGCACAATTCACAATTGTAAAAAAAAGTTCTTTATATATCCTGGGTATTAACTGCTTATTATATATGTGATTTGCAAATATTTTCTCTCATTGCCTTTCCACTCTTTTGATTTTATACTCTATTGATTATATGCTTTGATTTACAGAAGTGTTCAAGTTTCATGTAGTTCTGTTTGTCTATTTTTGCTTTGTTGCCTGAGTTTTTGGTGTCATATCCAAGAAATAATTACCAAATCCAATGTCATTATGATTTTTCCCTATATTTTTTTTAGTTTATAGTTTTAAGCCATATGTTTAGGTCTTTAATCCATTTTTAGTTAATTTTTGTATATGGTAAAAGGTAAGAATGCCATCCCATTTTATTTTTTTGCATGTGGATTATGCTTTACCAACAGCATTTTTTAAAAAGACTGTCCTTTTCTTATTGTGTGGTCTTGGCATCCTTGTTGAAAATCATCTGACCAGATACACAAGGGTTTATTTCTGAGCTCTCTATTCTGTTCCATTGGTCTATATGTCATTCTTTAAGCCAGTACAACAATGTTTTAATTACTGTAGCTTTTGAAGTGTTTTGAAATCAGGAAATGTGAGCCCTGCAACTTTGTTCCTTTTCAAGATTGTTTTGGCTATTCAGGGTCCCTTGAAATTCCATATGAATTTTAGGATGGTTTTTCCTATTTCTGTAAAAAAATTCATTGGGATTTTGGTAGGACTTGCATTGAATCTCTGGGTAGTATGGACATTGTAACAATATTTAGTCTTCTAATCAATAAACACAGGACGCTTTTCCATTTATGTCTTCTTTAATTTCTTTGAGCAATGTTTTTAGTGCTCAGTGTACAAGTCTTCACTTCCTTGCTTAAGTTTATTCCTGAGCGTTTTATTATTTTTGAGGCTATTATAAATTGGATTGTTTTCTTAAATGTCTTTCTGTATTGTTTATTGTTAATACAAAAAAAGAAACTATTTTTTTGTGTGTTGATTTTGACCCTGCAACTTTGCTGAATTTGTATACGAGTTCTAACAGATTTTTCAAAGAATGTTTAGAATTTTCTACATATAAGATCACGTCATCTGTAAACAAAGATAATTTTACTTTTTCCTTTCCAATATAGATGCCTATTATTTCTTTTCTTAGTGGAATTATATTATTGTGCTAATTCGCTGACAGACTCTCCTATTGAGTAAACATATTATATGCATCCCTACAGATGACATCAACAGTAATTTTTTTATGTATTTAAAAATTCCATATGTCATGAATTCAGTACAATGTTAGGACACAGGCATTATTTTATTCTTGTACTGTGTTTGGCTTAACAAGGGACTGGGCATCATTTCTCCCTTCAAAACATGGAAGGATAATGTGAAAAGTTAGAAAAAATATATCAGGTGCCTTTCTTCTACCAAAATTATTCATCTTTAAGAAATCGACTGGCCAAAATTCTAACAGATAAAACTGCTGAATCAAGGGAAGAATGAAACTTTAAGGTTCCTCAGTCATAAAATCATATGGAATGTTATCCCATTCTCTGTGTTTCTTTCTTCTACATCTAATTCTCTGCTTCTCTCAAAGTGCAGCTTTTGCCTTGTCTTCTCCATGATTATTAGGTCACAGAACACATCTTAACAAATTTAAGAAAACAAAAATCACTCCAAGTATCTTTTTCAATCACAATGGAATCTAGAAATAAATAACAGCAAGAAAACAGAAAATATAGATACATGTAACCTAAACAAAACACTCTTGAGCAACCATTGGGTCAAAGAAGAAATCAAAAGGAAATTTTTGAAGTATCTCAAGAGAAATGCAAACAAAAGCAGAACATACCAAAACCTTTGGGATGCAGTTAAAGTAGCTTTAAAAGGGAAGTTTATATTAACAAATACCCACATTAAAAAAGAAGAAAGCTCTCAAAAAAGCACCTTAACTGTCCAACTCAAGGAATTAGAAAAAGAAGAACAGACTAAGCCCAAAGTTAGCAGAAGGAAGAAAATAATAAAGATTAGAACAGAGCTAAATCAAATAGAGAATTTTTAAAAATAGAAAAACTCAACAAAACTAAGAGTTGTGTTTTTTTACCCGAAGGAATAAAAGACATCCTATAAGAAAGACACCTGCACTCGAAGTTTTATAGCAGCACAATTCACAATTGCAAAGATGTGGAAACAACCCATGTCCATCAATACATGAGTAGATTAATAAAATGTGGTATATATGTACCATGGAGTACTACTCAGCCACAAAAAATGGTGAACTAGCACCTCTTGTATTAACCTGGATGGAACTGGAGACCATTCTTCTAAGTATAGTATCATAAGAATGGGACAACAAACACCACATGTACTCACCATTAAATTGGAACTAACTGATCAACACTCATGTACACATATGGAAATAAGACGGATCAGAAATCACGCAGGTGGAGGAGAGAGGAGAGAAGGGAATGGGTAAATTCACACCTAATGAGTACAATACACACTATCTGGGTGATGGACACACTTACAATTTTGACTCTAACTGTACAAAAGCAATTTATGTACCCCAAACATTTGTACCCCCATAATATTCTAAAATTTTAAAAAAGTTGGGTTTTTGAAAAGATAAACAAACTCAACAACCCCTTAGCTAGCCTAATTAAGAAAAAAAGAGAAGACTCAAATATTTGAAAATCAGACCTGAAAAAGGAGATGTTACAACTGATGCCTTACACTATGGTTTGAATGTTTGTGTCCCCTTGTATTAGTCAGGATTATCCAGACAGATAGAACCAATAGGATATATATGAAAGGGAATTTATTAGGGAGAATTGGATCACACAGTCACAAAGGTGAAGTCCCATGATAAGCCATTTGCAAGCTGGAGGACAGAGAAGCTGGTGGCGTGGTTTAGTCCAAGTCTGAAAGCCTCAGAACCAGGGAAGCCAATAGTGTAGCCCCAGTCTCAGGCTGAAGGCTTAAGAGCCCACAGAAGGCCAGTGGTGCAAGTCCTAGAGTCCAAAAACCAAAGAACCTGGAATCTGACATTCAAGGGCAGGAGGAAAGAAAGGCCTCCTGCTCTGGAAAGGACAGAGAACGGAAACCACAGCAAGCTGAATATTCCCCTTCTTCTGCCTGCTTTGTTCTAGTTGTGTCCCCAGTCGACTGGATGGTGCCCACCTACATTGAGGGTGAGTCTTCCCTTCTCAGGCCACTGATTCACACATCACTCTCCTCTGGAAACATCCTCACAGATACCCCCCAAAATAGTGTTTCATTAACCATCTAGGCATCCCATAATCCAGCCAAGTTAATACCTGATATTAGCCATCACACTCCTTCAAAATTCATATTGAAAAGTAATCTTTAATTCAATAGTATTAAGGTGAGGCCTTTAAGAGGTGATTAGATGATAAGGGCTACTCCCACATGAATGGGACCAAGACTACTATAAAGAAGGCTTCTACACAGCTTTTGGCATTTTTTACCCTTCTGTTCCTTTCACCACTTGAAGACAGCATTCATCCCCTCTGGAGAATGCAACACAAGGCACCATCTTGGAAGCAGACAGCAGCCCTCATCAGACACTGCACCAGACACTGAATGTGCCAGCACCTTGATTTTGGATTTCCCAGTCTCCAGAACTGTGAGAAATAAATTTCTCTTCTTCATGAATTACTCAGTCTCAGATATTTTGTTATAGCAGCACAAACAAATTAAGACACCTCAGAAATAAAATGGATCATAAAGGACTATTATGAACAATTATATACAAAAAAACTGAATAACCTAGAAGAAATGAATAAATTACTGGAAACATACAACTTACCAAAATTGAATTATGAAGAAATAGAAAGCATGAACAAATAACAAAATAATACAGAAACTGATTCAATAATCAAAAATCTTCTAGTAAACAAAGCCCAAGCCCAGATAATTAACAGCCTGATTTCCACCAAATAGTCAAAGATTAATTAATATCAATTCATCTAAAACTCTTCCTAGAAATAGAAGAAGAGGAAACACTTGCAAACTTATTCTAGGAAGCTAGTATCACTCTGATTCCAAAACCAGACACTACAAGAAAAGTAACTATAGGCCAATATTCCTGATGAACATAAAATTCCTCAATAAAATACTATAAAATTTAATTCAACAGTACATTAAAAAGAACATACTCCACCACTAAGTGGGATTTATTCCTGGGATGTGAGGATGGTTCAATATACACAAGTCAATCATTGTGATACAACACATTAAGAACATGAAAGAAAAAATCCACATGATCATCTGAATAGACACAGAAAATACATTTGACAAAGTTCAACATCCATTAATGATTAAAACACAACAAAACAGGTACATAAGAAACTGACCTCAACACAATAAAGGACATATATGAAAACTCCATAGTTACCATCATAATGGGGAAAACCTGAAAGCTTTCATTCTAAGATTCGGTACAAAGCAAGGATGCCCACTCTCCCTACTTCTTTTCTATATAATACTGGAAATGCTAGCCAGAGAAATTAGATAAGGAAAAGAAATAAAAAGCATCCAAATCAGAAAGGAAGAAGTAAAATTATCTCAACTTGCAGATAACATGATTACATACACAGAAAACCCTAAACCTTAAAGACTAAATAAACAACTGTAAGAACTAATAAATAAATACAGTAAAGTGAAGGATAAAAGATCAATATACAAAAATAAATCATGTTTCTATACACAATAAAGGGCATTCCAAAAGCACAGGTAAGAAAAGCACAAATAAACATGTGGTGCTATATCAAACTGAAAAGTTTCTGCACAGCAAAGGAAGAAACCAACAAAATGAAAAGGCAGCGTACAGATTGAGAGAAAATATTTGTAAACATATGTCTGATAAGGAGTTAAAATTGAAAATATATAAGGAACTCCTACAACTTAATAGCAAAAATAAATAAATAAATAATCTGATTAAAAATTAAGCAAAGGAACTGGATATTTTTCCAAAGACAGAAACATGGCTAACAGTATATGAAATGATGCTCAGCATCACTAATCATTAGGAAAAGCAAGTCAAAATCACAGTGAGCTATCACCTCACACCTGTTAGGATGACTATTATCAAAAAGTCAAAAGAGGCCAGGCGTGGTGGCTCACGCCTGTAATCCTAGCACTCGGGGAGGCCGAGGCGGGCGGATCGCTCAAGGTCAGGAGTTCGAAACCAGCCTGAGCAAGAGCAAGACCTCTTCTCTACTATAAATAGAAAGAAATTAATTGGCCAACTAAAAATATATAGAAAAAATTAGCTGGGCATGGTGGCGCATGCCTGTAGTCCCAGCTACTCGGGAGGCTTAGGCAGAAGGATTGTTTGAGCCCAGGAGTTTGAGGTTGCTGTGAGCTAGGCTGACGCCACAGCACTCACTCTAGCCCGGGCAGCAGAGTGAGACTCTGTCTCAAAAAAAAAAAAAAAAAAAAGTCAAAAGATAACAACTGTAGGCCAGGATGTGGAGAAATTAGAACCCTGGGAAACTTTTGATGAGAATGTAAATTGGTAAAATCATTATGGAAAATATTACAGAGTTCCTCAAAAAATTAAAATCAGAACCCCCATATGATTTAACAATCCCACTTCTATGTATATATATCCAAAGGAAATGAAATCAAGAAAATATCTGCACTCCATGTTTATTGCTGCATTATTCACAATCGCCAAGATATGGAAACAACCTAAGTCCATTGACAGATGAATGAATAAAGAAAATATGAGATTACATATATATATATAGTATTCTTGTATCCTCTAAACAAATACTATCCCCATACTGTCAGATTCTCAGCAGTGATCCCACATATTCAGATGTCTCCCAGTGACATTGAAATGTCACACATACCCATTCAGATAATCATGCCCTCAGGTGTTGCCATGCCCTCATCCAGACATCAGCATTTGGTGTTTTCAGATATGGTTGGTGGATTCCATACATGAAAAGATAAGATTATTGTCTATTGACTGGAGGACAGTCAAGGCCTCCTGAATCCCAGTGGTTCCCCCACATCTTTCCCCTCAGGGGCTCACGCACCAACCTCAGGTACCAGGGAGCCAGTGTTCTGGTTCTTGAACTGGTTGCACAATAAACAAATTGTCCTCATTTAGGCTTCATTTTATCTCTCAGAAGTTCGAACTTTAAATTTAGACTGTCCAAATTGGCAAACACATCCCATGCCTAACTCACTGGCTTCTGCTATTTCTCACTTAAAATTAGAAATTTCTGGTCATATTCAGTTACTCTTCCCACATATTTAATGAATTATCAGCTTTCTTTTCACCTAAATGTTAATTATTTTACATTTGCTTTGAAAGATAACACCTGTCACTATTGCCCTTTTAGAAATGCCTTTCACCTATCACTAAGTTGTGTATTATAACTTTTCTCCATTCTTAGAGGTAGCCCAGATATCCTGCAGAACTACCACCACTTAGCAATATATAATATTGCCCTTGCACAAAAATCTCACACTCACAAGCCCATGTCAATTGTTAATTATTCAAGGTCAAAATTGCATGAGATAAGTTTCTCTGAGGTGGTCAGTTTCCAAATATGACTACACATGAACAGGTGGTGACTTCCCTATAGTCTCTATAATCGATTCCATAGTGCTGGTTCCACAATGTTTTCTCCACCACTGAAAAATCAATTCTCTCTTCCCATAAGGCTCTGGTCAAGCCTGCATTCCTCTGCCATCCCAAAATAAATCCACTAGTGAGATCACACCCATATCACATGGTGCCATCACTCAAATTGAGTCCTAGTGCAATAGTCATAAAGTAAGTATTCCCTAATACGTGCTCAGGAAAGGGGAATGAAAGACCTCATGGCAAATTTAAGCAGATGTGATAAAGAGGTTTCAGAATAGGAGGTACTTTTCCATTTTAGTTCATCTGAATACCAATTAGTCTTGGCTAAAAAACTCAATATCAGCCAGTGTTCAAAATATTTGTTCATGGTGAATTATAACACAACATAGCACAATTTGAGAAACAACCTTTTGAAAAAACACTTAGCTTAATGTTTAATGGTCATAGTTGATAATATTTATTTGTGCCAGAGGAATAATGCTTTCATGGCTCCTGAATGTAAGTTCTCTATTTAGTAGATTTATTTTTATCTAACAAATTAAAAATACCAGCATGAGTATTTTGCTAAGAGTAGGGATTAGATGAGACATTCCAGTGTCTCAGAAAGGGGCACGGATACTTCATCATAAAATATTCAAATAATTCCCAAGAGAAGCTTTTTAGTGATGACAAATGCAGCAGTTTATGTTAGTCACTACCTGAGAGAGGAGGCCTTCATCATGTTTGTCTGTACCCTACATTGCTTCCATCATAAATTTTACAAAAACACACCCTTGTTAAAATCCTTTCAACTGTCACCTACATAATAGAGTTAAAACTCTTTGACATGTAACTTTTAAAGACTTTCTATGTTTGCACCAATATACCTTAGCAGGCCCATCTCTCACCCTATCCACCTGAGATTTACCCCTCCTCTTTTACCTGGCACCCATGTCAACACAGAACCCTCTGTTCTTTTCCAAGTTACTGGTGTATTCTCTCCTAAGGGTCCTGGATCCTGCCTTATTTTTGATGACTGTCCTGTCTTTTTTGTAGCCACTGCAGTTTGGTGCCTTCCTGTCCTAAATGGTCAATGCTTGTTGGTTCTTCTCCCTGGAACTTGTGGGGAAGAATGGCACTGTCATTGGATCAGGAAGAAAAGGCAGCTCTTTGACTCAGTGTCGCTGCTCTAGGCAGGATTGGGCATGAGCGACAGACTTTCCCTTGCTTGCACGTGTGACTATCATTTCAGAAACATTATATGTCTGACCTATAATTATTCCACATTGGGGACACTGGATGCACTCCAATCATGGAGGAGTTTATCAAGAACTTTCCAAAGTGAAAGACTCTTGGTCTTATCTTTCTGTTCTAACTGATTGTTCCTCTGGTCTCACAGGGTCGATGATGTGTTTCTGATCTTTTGTATTTCTTTTGGAGCTCCTCAATCCTCTGTGAAAGATGTTGGGGCACAAAGTTGAAGTCAAGGTGCCAGGAGGGTAACAGCAGTTCTCTGTTGAACAATGTAACAGACAAGAGGTGAGTCCATTTTCCCATCCTTTTCCCTTTCCATTCCCCATTTCCTCAATAATCTAAGCTACTTTCTCATCTCCTCACCCCATTACAGGAGAGGTGCAAGGGTTGCCTCAGGGATAATAGAAACCCTTGTTTTTGGTAGACTATTGTTCTGAATCTGGAAACCTCTAACACTTGGGGCTTTAATCCCAGCAATAAGGCAATGAAACATGAAGGAAAAGCAAGGGGGGTTTAGGTTTAGCAAGTGAGAGCTAGAATAGGATTATTTACAGCCTCCACAAAACAATACTGCTGCCTTAGTTTCCTTTTTGTAATGTTTTCAGAGAGGATTGACTTACATTTAATTCAATTTCTGAGATCAACATGAACAATCAGGCTCCCCAAATAACTCAAGGAAGGCTATAACAATTCTATAATGCTTGTGTGGGATGCAGTTGTGCAACCTGATTCAGGTTGGTGATCAGCTGCTGGCTGAAACTTCTACATAGCCTCGTCAACCTCCAGCCCATGCCATTCTGGAGGATCAGCCCACATTTTCCATTACTAAGGTCAATGGCCTTTGGTGAAAGCATGTTCTTTTCAATTTCTTGTAGGCCCTTTGAGGTGTTTACTTTTTCATGGTCACTACTTACTAGGTGAACTCTGGTCAAAGAAGTAAATGTCTAGCTCCAGTTTATAGATGATGCAGAGTATGCAGGGAACTTCACAACTTGAGCAGAGCAACATTTTGCAATATTAACTAACTTTTCCTTCCATATTTCCCTGTACTCCTGTGGATTTGCACTACAAAATCAGTTGACCAATCAGCCAGTCATTCATGGCCTTGGGGAAAGCAGAAAAGGTAGGTACCCCCACCCTTCCTCACATTAGGAGGTTGTCTAGGTACTGATGAAGGCTCAATATGGCCCTTTTCTTCCCTTACCACAATCCCATTCTATGGACTCAAAGACTGTTTCCCTGACAGGAGAAGTTAAATAATGTTTTCCTGGAAGACACTCAGGCAGAATTTTTAGATCTCATATTGTGTCTTAATTAATCTGTGTTCTGCAAAAAGTAACAAAAACGTCTTAAGTACAGTTTGATTTCTCCTCTCAAGTGAATGGTGAGTGAGATTTGGAAAACTAGTTATACTATCTGGGCTATGACATACTAACTGGCCCCTGACATGCACTAACAGTATAAACAGCTATGAAACCATACAAAATTCATTATGAGACTGTTTGGGGGCATTGGACAATAGGCAGCACAGTATCATGATCTTTGAGAGAACATTTGAAATCCCATGAGATGAAACCAGTGTTTGCCACAGGATATTGCCTGGGGGTATGTTCCGTGCTGTAGCACAAGGAGGTGGAACCCAAGCAAGGCCTATGGACTTCGCTGAGCTGAAGAGACAGAGATAGGAGTTTGTGGCTGCTTAAGCACTTGAAATTGCTTTTCATATCCGGAGAGGAAGAAGCAGTTCTGGTCTTGGGTTGAGGTAAGACTCCAAGAAGCCTACGACAGAACAGATGCTGCGGGGCTGAGCACAGAGAACTTACTGAACATCATAGGCATTCAATTCAGACTCCAGCTAGGCTAGGAATTAGGAGTAAGGACCATGTCCCAGAGTAAATACTCCATCCTAGAACTAACTTCAAAACTGATGTATAACCACCCTAACAAAGAATAAAAGCAAGCCTGGCAGGACCAATAGGACCCAATAGTAATTTGACTACCTGCCATAACAAAACTAAGCAACCTTTATGGAAAATGACAAGGTCCAAATTTTAAAGAATGTATCATTCACAACATACTGCACAAAATTAAAAAAGAAAGTTTCTAGACATACTAGGAAGCAGGAAAGTGTGAACAAGAATCAACAAAAACAGAATTAACAGAAATGACCTGAATATGTCTAAACTGTTGGAATCAGCAGAAAAGTCGAAGACAAATATGCCAAAGGCTCCCCTCTTCTTCCCTCACCAACACAGTTATCACCATTGATCCTTGT
Source organism: Lepilemur ruficaudatus (assembly GCA_963574885.1). NCBI lineage: Eukaryota > Metazoa > Chordata > Mammalia > Primates > Lepilemuridae > Lepilemur > Lepilemur ruficaudatus. The sequence continues at coordinate 17,793 of CAUYRT010019416.1, forward strand.
GAATCAAAGAGGTTTGCTTAATAACTTCCTCAAAGTCACACAGCCAGTGGTGGAGCCAGGATTTGAACCCAGGGAAGTTTTTCCACTACATTGGTATCGGTGATCATTTTTGATGTACAAATCACTTCCATACTTAGGAGTTTTGAAAATAGATTCCTCTTTTTTGCATGGTATAAAATGAAATGATAATAGACTAAAAACTACATGAGCTCAGATATTTTATGAGTTAATTTTTAATGTGATCTCAGAGGGCAGAGAAAGAGAGAGGGAGAGAGAGAAAGAGAGAATGCACATGTGGTTTATGAACTTCCTCTCCACTCCCACTGTTGTACTTCTGCGTCTACTTTTTGTCCATATGGGCCTGGAATGGAGATGCTGAATTTAAACTCTTGCCTGGTAAGGGGGCTCTTAGACTTTATAGCGTGAAGAATACTGGCCTCAAATGGTTGGCATGGCTTGGCATAGCTTGGCACTATGGCCCACACATCGCCTTGTGTGTGTACTTAGAATCTCTGTTTTTTAGGTTGTGACCTAAAAAACGCAGCCCCCTAAGATAGAGGGGAAAAGATGGAGCCATACCAGCTGGCCAACTGTAGTGTGAGAAACAGAGTTTACCCTAGGCTCATCCATCTTGACACACATCCCCTTCATTCCCAGCAAAATTCTGCTTTCACTAGTACTAAGCAGTGACTCAGCAGTACCTAAAATGCCATGCTGTAATGAAACAAAAAAATCAAGAGCCTTTACAAAATATCCAAATGTAACATCTTCTGCTATTAATGTCCTTTCCGGTGAACTCTGAAGAATCTAATGTAAACCATGATTCTTCAAAGGAAATTTACAAGGATAACCCCTTTTTGAACTCTCTTTAAAGGAAATGGAAGGAAAATATAGCAGGGGACCCAAGAGAATCACTAAACCAGTGTCACCAACCTGTGACACACCTTTCTCCTTCCCCTTCTTAATAAAGAATCCTCACTGCAAGGGTCTTCCTAGCACCTGGGTTACTTTGATGAAGGGAAGAGCAATAATCTGAGAAAGTGATGGTCCCTAGTAACATGAACAATGGCAATAATGATAGCTAACATTTATTGATCACTTATTATGTGCCAGGTATCTTCATAGTGCTTTACAGGGACCCTCTCCTTTAATTCTCTCAAACACCTCTTGAGTTTGGTCATTATAGAAATTTCACAAAAGAAGCATTTGGAATTGAGAAAACAAAAGCAATTCTCTTAAGGTCACATGGCCAGAAGTCATGGACTTAGGATTTGGACCAAGGTCTGTATCCAGCATCCTCACTATTAATGACAATGCCAGTGTTTCATGGATTTCGGTAATTCCTTGTTTACCACTTTCACCTTTTTGCCATATTTGAAAATGGTAAAACTATTATAATACCAAATGCTTCCAATCTACATAAATATTACACTTGCATTTCCTATGTTTTTGCTTAGAATTTTAATTTATTCATCTCATATGAAATCCTCATTGTTGTGTTTAGAAGGCCTAATATTTTCCTTTGAACTAAATCATTTTACATCAATAAGTGTATTTTCAAAGGAAACTTTACATCACTACTGTAAGTGGAAACCCAGCATCACTTGTTGTAAATGGCAATGACTGAAAAAACAGAGTTAAGTGCAGCAAAATGAATTGCTTTTAAAAATGATTAAATATGTCCTAAAACTTTAAATGGTTCATCCAAATGTAGCACTTGAAATCATTTTATGTACCATATGAGTACAATTTTAGTAAATTTTATCAATTTGAGGCAGTCCTCTGTAGCCCAATTCTTTATGGACGCATGGATGACATTTAATTTCTGGACCTAAAAAGCTGGGAATAATGGTGATTATGACATGAATGGTACTAAACGCCCTTATATAGGAACTGACTGGGTGACAAGATGGCCTTCCTCATACATCCTTTGAGTCATTGTGACTTTTACAATGACAAGAACTCGTTTGTGAATGTTTTCTTCACCAGTCCAGTGTATACGGATTCATTGGTGATCTGGACAAAGGACATGTTGATTTCTTCTCTAGATCCCAAACCTCAGAGTATTTGGAGAACACAAAGTTCTCAATAAATGTTTGTCAAATAAGTTCTCTTAAGTCTTTTCCAATTCTGTTCCTTCTTCCTGGAACATCATTCCCACAGCTTTGATGGCTGATAAATTCCAATTCACTCCCTTAAACTTGGTGCAAGTGTTCCTGACCCCCTCAGGAAGTTATTTATTACATCTTCTCTTTCCCTTTCATATATTGTTCATACCTCTATCATAAGTATTATTGTTTCTGAGGTCTATGTCCCTCACCAGACTCTGAAGTTTTCAATGGTGACTATTTTTAGTTCACCTTTTCAAAAGTTCTTCAACTTGTACAACACTTTTTGTTATATTGGATAATATCATGTATTGAGTCTTCTTTTTCAAACCAGTTTGGGAGTTCCTGTGGCTAAAAGGGAGCCTGACTATCCAACTTGTATGTCATATGATTCCTCAGCCATCAGTCCTACCCTTACAGCTCCCCAAGCTCTTCCATTGTCACCAAATTCTGGAGTTTGCCAAAATACAGAAGCGTCAATTAAGCCTCCTCCTTCCCCCAAGTTTCAAACTCTGGATTTAAGGACTTTGTCATCTACTTTAAAGACTAAATATGCTTTTTAGTGTGCAGGAGAAAAAATAGAATCAATATACCATTGCTTCTTAATCAAAGTGTGTTCTCTGGAAAATATTTGGGTTCAGAAATTATCTTGTTGGCTTCATATCAAATCCACTTTTGGAGAAATTTCATCTCAAGTTTTCCTAAACAT
>CAUYRT010019417.1:0-52294 GCA_963574885.1 Lepilemur ruficaudatus
AATAAACACAGCAAGTTCTCCGGCCGATCACGGCCCCCCGAGTCCCTGCGCTGGGGCCCTGCGACCCGCGGCTATTCTTCCCCGGCACACGCGCCCAGGCGACCCCGGCCACCGCACGGTCCCACGCCGGCTCTGGGCTCAGTGCTCGCCGCCGGCCCGCAGGCCGGGGACCCGGGGGTCTCCAGTCCCTAGGCCCCGCCGCCCTGACCCCTGCCCTGGTCCGCGCCCGCGCCCTAGGCGGGGGTCCCCGCCCCCACCTGGCCTTCGAGGGTAGGGGTGCCGGGAAGGCCGGCAGGAAGGTGCGGAGTCGGGAGGTGCAGGGTAGTCCGCGGCCAGGGGCGCCCAGGCCGCGGTGGGGCCGAGGGCACCGGTGGAGCGCGGAGGGGACCGCTCCCCCAGCCCTTTCCTGGGCGCACCCCGGCCCGCGAGCCCCGCCGCGCTCCCAACTCCACCGCACGGCCCCAAGTTTGCGGCCCCCGCCCTGCGCCCGCCGGGCCGCGCTTACCTAGCTGCGGGCCGCCCGCCGAGGCCGGAGGGCAGCGGCGCGGGTCCCGGGGCGGCGGCCGCGCTGCGCCCGCCCAGGCGCCGCTCTTTGTCTGCGCCGCTCCCTCCTCCCGCCGCCGCCGGCGGACGCTGCCGGCCCGGGCGCCGCGAGCCTCCCGGCCGCCGAGCCCTCCCCGCCGCCCGCCGCCCGCTCGGCCGCGCGGCTCCGGCCTGACGATCCCCGCGGCGGCGGCGGCGGCGGCGGCGGCGGCGACCCTCCCCCGGCGCGCAGCGCCCGCCCCCTCCGCGCTCTTCCTCCTCCTCCCGCGCTCCTCCCCGGCCGCGCCGTGACGCCGCCCAGGGGCCGGGCCAGGCTCGCGCGCACGGGGCGGGGGCGAGACCCACCTGGGGGCGCACCCAGCCGCCCGGCTCCGCGGCCCAGCTCTGGCACTCGCGCCAGGGTCGCGCGGGGCTCAGAAGTGCTCCGCCTGGGGGCCGCAGCGCGGGCCGGGCGCGGGCGGAAGGACGGGGTCCCCACGCCTGAAACTGCTCTCGCGGGCGGTGGGGGCACGGGTGGGTGGGGATGAGAGTGAAATACAGGCAGCAACTTCCAGCCTCAGATGACGGCCGGGTGGTCTTTGCATCTTCTTTTCCGCTTGTTTGATTTTCTTATCACGAGGCTCTAGTTGTTTGGCGTCGGCCCCCCCCTCCCGGAAGCATTCCCACGGCACCCTCAGCAAAGCAGGCCTGTTGTCCATCAGAAAAGTGACTTACATAAAAATGTCACTTCCTCCCTGTAATTGCTTGTGGGCTGTTTTATTTATTTGCCTAGCATCTATTTACTTTCCCAACCAGACACGTTTCTGCCCCTTCATCCCCTTGGAGGCACTTCCTAAGGGAGGAGAGGAAACCCGACCTCTGCTGCCTCCCAGGCCCCGTCGAGCCACTCGGAGTCTGGTCGCACACCCTGGGGGCAGAACCCAGTGAGGAGCTGCCTGAATCTGGACCCCAGAAGGAGTTGTCGCTTAACGGTGGGATCGTTCAGCTCACCCAGCCTGGAGTAGTGGCTAACATATAAACAAACTTGAAAGATTAAAACCCAAGAGGAAGCGGAAAGACACAGATTTCCCTTTCACAGGCACGTGCCTCCAGATGTCTTTTCTCCGATCCCCTTCTCATATGGTTTCCCAAAGGAAATCCTAATATTCACATGATTCTGATTTCCTGGTGGGGTAGCCTGCATCCATGTTAATGAGATTCTTTCTTAGGCTCCTGGCCTCTCATTATTAATAAGGCAATAATAATTTATCCAAGGTTACAAGGCAGTATTATTCGATTCACACATCCCCTGCCTCCTTCACAAAAGGAAGTATCCAAGGACGGTTAACTAGAGTCAGTATAGCTTTGAAGTCAGACAGTTGAGTGAGTGTTTGACTATCGGCTTCCTGAACTGTGTAGCCTTGCACAGGTGTTTCTTAACCTTTCTAAAATCTGTCACATGGGGAGATAACATTTACCTACCTCCCATGTGAAGTACCCGGCATGCTCCCTGGCAGTAGACAGCCCTCACTAGCTCAATAAATGGAAGGGGAGGTAGTACACTGAGCAGAGAGCAGGTGCAACTCAGGAGACCCAGACAGCCTCCCTCATCTCTGATTTGACCTTGGGAAAGAAGTTACCTGTTCAGAAAACCTCACCTGACTAATATCTAGCTTTACAATAAGGAAAGAAGAATTCTAACGAACAGTATGCCCAAGTTTAAATTAGTTTACTCAGAATAGGTATAACAATATTGACACAGTTTTTCACTTGTTTGCTGTGTAAACTTTCATCTAATCATGGTTCTTGAACTCCTCTTCTCTGATTCTTTGTAAAGTCGCCAATGACATCCTCTATTTAAACCCAATGGCCCTTTCTCAATCTTTATCCTATGCGGTTTTCTGAATCGTGTGGCATTTCTGCTATTTCCTGAAACTCCATCATCTTTTCATTTATCTAACACAGCCAGTGCTGATTATCTTGCCTTTTTGACCTGCCCATCTCTGTCTCCTCATAGGGGTGTGTTGTCCTCCCAACCTCTAACAGTAATATTTCCAAAGCAGACAGTGGTCGTGTGTGTGTGTGTGTGTGTGAGTGTGTTTTAGAGAAAGTGAGTTGATCATTTTCTGCATGCTCCCAGGCTGAACTTTCGCTGATTAACTCCCAGATTGGTAGCCTCAGAGAGCTCCCCAGCCTGTCTGCTCTCCCTACTCATCATCTCTTGTAGGTCACCACCCTCGGAATGCAGCTCATCTCCTTCCCAAACCAGCCCCTCTTCCTAATGGTCTCAGGCTTGACTAATAGTCCACCAAGTACCTCAGCTCCCAAAAGACATTTCATTGCCATCTTGACTTCTTCCTTCCCACTCTCCAAGCTCCCTCCAGGGGAAGTGAGGAGAGGGCACTAGATGACACCACAACCCCTTGTAACCTACCCCTATGATTTTGAGTCTTGGTGATTCCCAACTGTTTGACCTCACCATTCTTCCCATTTCCAATGCTAGCATCTTAACTTTTACACCATGCCTAGCAATACTTACAACTCTATTGAATTTTTGACATAAATCATCTCCAATCCACACACAATAGTATTGTCCCCATTTTACAAATGAAAAAATGTGAACAGTGAGTGAAAGAGCTGGAGTCAGAAGTGCCCACACCTGACTCCAAAACTCGTATTCTTTTCCCTGCGATCACTGCCTTCCAACTGGTCTCCTATTAGTTACTCACTTCTTCCCATCCCCCACATTTGTGCTGGATATCAGTGTCATCCCAATGTAAAGGCAAATGAAAATATCAAGACCAACCCTCAACTCCTCATGCAAAAGAGAAGGTCAAGCCTGGAGGCTGAGTCATGCAACACACCCTCCCAAATGAATTGTTACTAACATTACGCAGCAGCCACATTCCCCATGGAAAGGTAAAAGACCTCAGACATGTACAAGGACTGCCCCCACAGATCATTCACAAGGAAATTCCTTGCTTACCTCCCATAAATGAGGACATGCAAATTGTAACTTTAAGTCTAAAAGCCAAGTCTAGCTCCTGTTAGATTCCACACTAGCAATGTTGATTACAAGTTTATCTTCCCAGGTGTAGAACAGAGACAAGACAAGATCAATCATTCTCCCACCTGCCCAGGGACATCTATACAATTGATCCCTTTTTCACTCTCTTTTTCTCTTCAAACATTCATCTTATCTTGCATAAAATGTAGATTTCCTGGGCCTCACAAGAATGTAAGTATTTGCCTTGCTGCCTGCTCCTCTCCTCCTATTTCTTTCTGTATGCCCTCTCCCCCTTAAATACTGAAGTTTCCAAATCCCTCGTCTGAAAAACAGTCACAGATGCATCAGTGGCTTGTGTTTTTCCCAGGCATGTACTTGAATTTTGGCTAAATAAACCTCTATTGATTGAGATCTTTACCTCAGTCACTTATGTTGGGTTGTCACCAAGCTTCCTACAAATTGTTTCTGTCTTGTCCCTCCTTTGCTCAAGAACCTCCTATGACTCCCCATTGCCCACCACAGTCTCTTAAAACATCCTGAGCATTTGCCCCTAGGGAGGCTGGGGAATTTAGCCCTAAGAGGCCTGGGTTAGTTTCCTGGGCTGCTTTAACAAACTACTTCAAACTAGGTGACTTAAAATAGAGTTTAGTCTCTTAAAGTTCTGGAGGCCAGAAGTCTGAAATCTCTCCGAAGTTTCTAAGGTAGGATCCTTCCCTGCCTCTTCCAGCCTCTGGTGGCTCCAGGCACTCTGGCTGTGGCAGCATCACTCCCATCTCCACCTCTGTCTTCACATGGCCTGGTCCCCTATATCCTCTCCCTTCTCTGTTATATGGACAATTATCATTAGACTTAGGGCCCACCCTAATCCAGGGTGATGTCATCTCAGCATCCTTAACTTATAATGTCTGCAAAGACTTTTTTTCCAAATAAGGTCACCTTCCCAGGTTCCAGTGAACATATCTTTGGGGACATCATTCAATCCATGACAAGGCCCAACATGGGGGAGATATTTCTTTGAAGCTTATGTTTTATCTAAAAATATGTATATGTTTCTGCATTCTACTCCACTGATGTGTCCATGTCTGTTTTTTGATTTAAATGTCTTCAATCACAAAGTATTGAAAGAGTAATAAGTATAAAGCTTTTGCCTAAAATCACATTAGCTTCACACCCTATGATTTATCTTCCAAAGGCCTCTTGATCTTAGTCTTGCCATAGTCATTTCCTTTTTAACTCTGTCCAATGTAAGCTATTTGCTCTGCCCACAGTGCCCCACTAAGTCACGCTAATTTCCACCTTTTGTTGTGCAGAGGCATCTAGGAATTCCCTGTCCCCTTCCTCCTCCTTTAGAGCTCCATTCAAGACCTCCACTAACCCCTCCTTGGACTCATGGAAAACACAGGCAAAGTCGAGGGTGCCGTCCAAGTCAGACTTCCCATAAGCCTGTGGCTTGGGGCCATTTCACCTTTCTGGGCCTCAGGTAGTAATAGTATTTTTGCAAAGAGTTGTGAGGATTAAATGAGATAAAGCAAACATGTCTCAACTGTGTGTTTGGCACATGGTAAACACTCATGTCAGCTTTTCTGTGACCTTCTATACTAACTCTCAATTTAATTAAGCATAGCTAGTATATTTCTATTTATGAGGCATTATAAGATCTAATTCAGGATTCGTTCAAGTGGTGCATAGACCAAAGAACACGTGGAGATAGGAAGAGCCAATATAATAAGTCTGTGCTACTCAGAGAGTTAATAACTCAAACAAGAGTAGGGCGAATGGATGGGAAAATGGTTTAAGGAGAAATAGAGAGGAAAGATTCAAAAGGATGGGTAAAACTAGTGCACAAATAACTGTCATATAAAGCTAAATATGAAAAGTACCAAACAAAATATGTTCTGAGAGTCAGGAGAGGCTTGAGGCTTTATGAAAGGTGGTGGCATTAGCAATGGACCTGAAGAGGTGACACTACAGGAGGCTGCCGTGACTTGTCTGCCCCACACCCAGCCCCCTTCCTGGTTTTAGGGAGGCCCCTGTCTGAACCCCAGAAGGAAGAAGATGGGCTCCTCTGCCTCTCCCTTCCCTGTCCCTAGGAAGTGAACAGCCCGGGATTGGCCAATGGAGCCCTCCCACTCAACCTTTGAAACTGGGGAGGGTGACAAAGACAGGGGAGGGTGAGGTTTAGTTTGCTGTGGCTGACATGGTCCCAGCACTTCCCCCTTGCAGGAATTAATGGGCTTGGTTCTCACCCCTTCTCCCGCTTTTCTAGCTACCCTGCCAGCTACTTGATATTCTTCTAGTTAATTCTCCTGTTCTGCTTAAGGTAGCCGAGGTACTTTCTCTTTTTGCAATCAAAACCCCTGAGAGATTCAAATGGTAGGATTTTGAAAGGTGTAGATAGGCAGGAAGGAAATTCCCAGTGGAGGGAACTCAGAACCCTGAGTACAGAAAGGGGGATGCGAGAGGACCCCGTGTGGACAGGGAGTGGAGCAGAGGATGCCTGAGAGGATCCGAGGAGCAGAGGCGGGGAGGGAAAGCAGGTGAGGGTGAGCATGGCCCGGGCTGGGCACAGGAAGACAACTTGGTGAGTGCACCAAGGAATACCTGCAAGTAGGAGGAGCAGGCCTACAATAGCAACCCAAACGAGGGTGGGGTGAGTAGGTGGGAAAGCTGCTTACGGGAAACAGAGAGGAAGGACTCAAAAGGAATCAGCAGCTGCTTGGATGTGGGGGACCAAAGAGAATGAAAGCAGAGCATCAAATATAACCTGAGGGTTTTGATGTGGGGAACTGTAAAGAAAATGGTGCCAATATCAGAAAAGAAAAGAGGGGTAACCAGTTGGTGAGGGATGAACAATTTTGTTTTTGTACATTCTGTTCAATTTAATGAATATTTATTGCCAGCTTACTACAGGAGGTACACAAATGAGCAAGCCCCAGTTCCTGCCCTCAAGTGACTTTTTGCTAGAAAAGTCGCTATTTCTGCTATAAATATTCCACTGGGGTAATAAGCCTTATTGCTTTTTAATTGTGTAATCTATCTTCAAATGGATGTAAACACCCTGAGGGCAGGAACCCAGTCCGATTTTCCTCTTCAGCCTGTCCCTGCTCCTGTCTCCCTGGTACAGAGCAGATGCTTCCTACGTGTTTTACCAGGGGTGGAAATTCCACACTTAGTTTCTCATAGGATTGTAAGATAAGTGTTAGTGAAGAGACCTAGATAGAGCCCTTTAAGAACTCACTGTAAGTTTCAAAACAAATATGGGTGGACTGGCAGCTTTCAGTGTTTCCTTTCCTGTTCCTTAGCACAGGGAGAAGGGACAGCATGAGCCTTAAGTCAATTTGGTGAGTTCCTCCCCAAACTGCAAAGTACCTTCTCACTACCTCTTCACCCCCAAGACGGGGCAGGTGAGAAGCCCATCTCTCAGTGACTGATAGCATTCATTGTTTGATTGTTTTTGTTTTGTTTTAGTTTGTTTTGTTTTTCAGATGGCGCCTCACTTTATCACCCAGACTAGAGTGCAGTGGCATCATCATAGCTCACTCTAATCTCAAATTCCTGGACTCAAGTGATCCTCCTGCCTCAGCCTCCACATAGCTGGGACTGCAGGTGCAGGCCACCACACCCGGCTAATTTTTCTATTTTTTGTAGAGATGAAGTCTCACTCTTGCTTAGGCTGGTCTCAAACTCCTGGCCTCAAGCAATCCTCCCCCCTCGGCCTCCCAAAATGCTAGGATTACAGGCATGAGCCACCTCAGGAGTCCTTTTTTTTTTTTAAATCACCACTACAAAGAGCTAAACTTCATACACACACCCCAAAAAGTGAGGTGTCATCTACGTATGATCGATACAATTCTCTTGCTTTTAGCTCTGAGTTATAATCTGGACTTCAGGAAACAACTGTGCACCATCTAATTGTTTGAATAAAGGAAAAGGGTGAAGTAACATTATAAAGTTGAATGTAATTTAGGTTAAAATAAAAGAGAGAGAGAGAGAGAAATGTAAATGCACCCAAACTCTAACTGATCTTTCAGCATGCATTTTGTCACAAAGCACTTAACTGTGGTCATAGATGTTACACAACCTAACTTAAAAACTTGAAGGCTGCTTGCTCTGAAAAACAAAAATGAGCAAACTTTAAATTGTTTTTGGCTGTTAGCAACAGGGCAGAATTAGTTTCAGATAGGAACAATTTTAAGAGAGCTCTATAACTTTTGAAAAGGTAAGAGGATTTTACACAAATTTCCATTCTGAAATCTGCCTTCAGGTGAACATTGTAGATGAGACATTTCTGTTAGCTACAATAACCCTCAATTAATCAGGATGCCTCCGGAAGGAGCTGTTCCCCTAAATTAAATTTTCATGTTGGTTAAGGATTAACCAAAATGCCCTTTCAGCTGGAACATAAGTTGAAATTAAATATGTATATTTATATATAGTAAGCTGATATCTCACCTTAGCATAGTATAGTAAATGAAATGAGTCTTTTTTGATGTTGGGGTGCCTTATAATGCCTCAGAGTCATCGTCCTGGGCGTGCATCCTTGTAGTGCTAGATGTATACAGGATTGGGTGGAATCTGCAGTAAGTCAGAGCTATGTGCTAAGATTATTTTTTAAAAAGTTAATAAAATTCATTTGTTTTCCTGCATTTGCTACTTTTTTCCAAAAGCGAAGTGTTTCGTAGGAGATTACCGTTGAATGAGGACTCCAGTTACTTAAAGTCTAGTTGTTCAATGCTCACATGTACGTTCTGAAAGGGAAGACTTCTAAAATATCAAGCCCTTCTCATCTAGAGTGCTGGTGAATAGCATGTTGCTTTTGTTAATCACAATCTTCACTGAAGACCAGATCAGTTAAGAGGGAGGTATGTTTTAGAGATGCCCTGATGTGATCCCTTTTTCGCTTTGCAGTGCACTGCTCAGAACAGCTTTCTTCTGTGAATTTGATGGAAAATTTCAAACTGGGAATAGGCTGTGTTTGAGGAGTAATTTGTGTAGTTTAATACCTGGTCATCTGGGCTGCCCTCCACAATCTAGTGAGCTCTCTTTCCTTGGAGTTCCTCTCATACTCGGAACCTCTTAGTTAAAAATGCCATGTTTACGAGTAATTTATGTCTATATGATATTCCATGATGACGAACTAATTAAGGGCAAGAATGATTTCTTTGAATTCCAGAGTGTCTCACTGACATCTCATACAGAGTTTGCAGTTAATGATGATGTTTTGATGGAAAGGTATGGGATAAGCATCAACTACTTGGAAATATCATTTTTAAATGCAAATGTGTTTAGCTATGTGCTACTGTGAGCTATTACAATGAATGCTATAGTCATCACTAGCCACCATTCACGGCATTCTTACGGCTTGCCAAGCACACTTTCTGACCCTAACAACCCAGTCGGGAGGTATGAATATCCCCATTTTACAGATAAGGAAACTGAGATTTAAATGCTTCAAAAACTCGTCTAAGGTCACAAAGCTAATGAGTGGATGTGAGTTTTTTCTCATGATCTCTCCTATAAATATCTAATATTAATTTACAAGGTACCAGAGAAGTGCAACCAAGATGAATAAACTGCACTTATTTCAATACTCTATTAAATCACTTTCATGTTGAATTCTTAACAGAGGTACTGACTCTTCCCCATTTCACTCCAAGTTTATCAAACACTTTCGATGTCTACACTGGACCAAGAGCTGTGAGGCATAGGGAGGTGTTGGACGTGGCTGGCGCCTTTACCTGCAGGACTCAGACTGGAGCAGAAGCCCACCGCTCACCACGGAGGGTGCTCAGAGCCAAACTGTATGGGGTATGAGTTTCCTCTTGCTGCCATATCAAACCACCACAAAGCCAGGCAGGGCCTTAAACAACACAGAGTTATGATCCTTCAGTTCCCCATAAGTCAGAAATCCAACACAGGTCTTAATGGGTTGAAATCAAGGTGTCAGCATGGCTGTGTTACCTTTGGGAAGCTGTAGGCAGATCTGTTTCCTTGCCTTTTCCTGCTTTTCCAGGCCATCTGCATTCCTTGGCTGATGGCTCCTTCCTCCATCTTCAAAGCCAGCAGTGATGCTTTTCCAACCCTGCTTTCATTTTCAATTTCCCTCCAGCTAGGAAAGGTTATCCGCCCTTCACTCATATGAGTGCTCTGGGCCCGTCTGGATAAGCCAGCATCATCTCCGTGTCTCAAGATTCTACCCTTATTCATCTCTGCAAAGTCCCTTTGCCATGGAAGGTAATGTATTCACAGGTTCTGGGGTTGAGGGAGGGAGCAGCTTTGAGGGGCCATTTATTCTGGAACATTATTCATGGAACAGACTTTAAGTCCTGGAGGAGCTTCCTGGAGGGTTTGGGCAGAGCGAGAGGCCACTCACTAGGGTGAGAACGAAGGCAAGATATTCTGGCCTCGCCATGACATCGCCTGACAACACTCCCAAAACACATCATCAACATTAATGTTTTATTTGGTTTTTTTTTTTTTTTTTTGCTTGTTTTTTTTTGAGACAAAGTCTCACTCTGTTGCCCCAGCTAGAGTGCCGTGGCATCGGCCTAGCTCACAGCAACCTCAAACTCCTGGGCTCAAGCGATCCTCCTGCCTCAGCCTCCCGAGTAACTGGGACTACAGGCATGTGCCACCATGCCCGACTAAGTTTTTCTATATATTTTTAGTTGGCCAATTAATTCGTTTCTATGTTCAGTAGAGACAGGGTCTCACTGTTGCTCAGGCTGGTTTCGAACTCCTGACCTCGAGCGATCCTCCCTCCTCGGCCTCCCAGAGTGCTAGGATTACAGGCATGAACCACCGCACCCAGCCTCAACATTAATGTTTTATTGATGAATGGAACACACCTGTAGAAAACCAGGTGAAGCAAATGTATGGCCTAAGTACTGTGTTATGAAGCAAACACACTTATAATCACAGCCTCCTCCCAAACTCCATCTCCTCCCCTCCAGAACTCTCTTTTCTTTCTGTTTTGGCATCCTTAATGACTATGCTTTTTTTTCACTTGGTTTTCTTTTTATGTATTTATAAAATTAACCTATTGGTTCAATGTCCACCTCTCTTTATTTTTCTTAGCCGTACCAGTGGAAGAAGCCAGATTTTTTGTCATTTAGAGTAACCACAGTCTGGGTTTTGCTGGTTGCATTCCTACTATAGTTGGACTTGTTCTCTGTCCCCTGTGTTTCCTGTAATTTGGTGGTTGGATCCAAAATATCTTAATTGTGTCACTTCCTTGCTCAAAAAAACCATCAGCTTCCCTAAACTTCTCCTCTTGGCTCTCAGAAGGTGTGTGTAGCTCGTGAATAGGGGTGGGCTTTGCCTCTGAGAGCAAAGAAAGTGTCCTCACTTCCTTTAACCCGTGAGGCTGGTTTGGGGCAAGGGGTTCCACAGGAAAGTGTCTTCATTTCCACATATACAGCATGGTCACTTCCTCCTCGTGTTCTCTCCTCTGCCCTGCTGCTGACAGTCAAAAACAATGTAAAGTTAGATCATGCTTATTTTTCAGAGCAAACAGCCTTCAAGTTTTTAAGTTAGGATGTGTAACATCCACGACCACAGTTAAGCATTCTTTGACAAAATGCATACTGAAAGATCAGTTAGTGTTTGGCTGCGCTTACATTTCTCTCTCTCTCTCTTTTTTTTTTTTATCCTAAATTACAGTCAGCTTATAGTGTTACTTCATCTGTTTTTCCTGTATTTAAACAATTAGATAGTGTGCAGTTGTTCCGTGAAGTCCAGATCATAATTCAGAGCTAAAAGCAGGAGAACTGTATTGATCATATGTAGACGACACCTCACTTTTTGGGGCGTGTGTATGAAGTTTAGCTCTTTGTAGTGGTGATTTTTCAAAACATGAATGCTATCAGTCACTGAGAGATGGGCTTCTCACCTGCCCCCTCTTGAGAGTTAAGAGGTAGTGAGAAGACACTCTGTAGTTTGGGGAGGATCTCACCAAGGTGACTTAAGACTTGTGCTGTCTCTTCTCCCTGTGCTCAAGGAGGTGAAAGGAAACACTGAAATCTTTCAGTCCACCCGGATTTGTTTCGAAACTTACAGTGAGTTCTCAAAGGGCTCTTTCTAGGCTTCTTGCAGTGAATGCTCACAGTCAGAGAGGAAAGGGAGAGCCAGGAAGCGTGGCATGTGCGAGGATGAAAAGCCGGGATTGTCACAATATTCCCTCCCAGGTATTGGCTCTGCAATTTTCTCACTGACTGTGTAGCTCTTGATGCAATCGGACAAAACCTTCTATATTTTTCCCTAGTTTTTCTCATTATAATCATTGGGGGGTTGGTCCAGAAACAATCTGGGCATCTATTTGGAAGTTAAAAGAAATTGCATCTTCTTCAGCAAGGGAAGCAGTCCCCGTGGCTGTCGAGCATGGAGGCTAACCTCCGGTAACTGCTCGGAATGGTCGAAGAAAGGAGCAGTGAACTGGCGAAAGGGGAGCTTTCTCTCGTCTCTGTGGGAGGCCACCTTGCGATCGCTCATTGGAGATGCTCGTGCCATGTCCGAGTGCCCTGTGAGGCTGGAGCTGAGCAGCGAGTCACTCTGAAGTCAGCAGCCAGACAGGGCCCAGCGTCTGAAGCCCTGTGGTACTTACTCCCAGGTCCCCTCCCTTCCAGGGCCCTGGCCTCACCTTGTCCTCACCTCTATACAGCAGACTCACCTACAGCAGAGGCTGCCGCTTTGTAACTTCTCCTCCTAGTTACCCTAAAATATCATTTATACCTGATGTCACCAATATACACATATTCCCAGTGTGATTTGCCTCAGACGCTGAAACCTCTAAATTGCTATGTTATTCAAAGATTGATTCCCAAAGTAGAGTAGAAACAAGCAGGTGGCACTCCCATAAATTATCTTTCCTTCCTGGTTAGTATAAGCAGAGGGGAAAAATGGGATGCTGTTGAAGAAATTTGTCTAAAGCTTGCCTAATTTGGTAAACACCGACATAACTCAAAAATAGATACTTATGCTTAATTCAAGTTACTGTAGCAGATGCTGTCAGTGCCTGCCCCACATCCTCCCTATGGGTCACCCGCGGCTCTGGTGGACAGCCCCTACTTCCTCATGAAGTGATGATGGCTTCCTATCCCAAGCCCTGGGTGGCTCTCGCTGGGGGCTTGCTCTGGCCACAGGTGTGCTTGGCTCTCAGAAGTGCCAGGGAGTTAACCTTCCATGAATACTCCCAGGCGCATCTGTTGATAAATCCCCCAGCTTCCCCACTTCTGGGTGGGACAATCCTGAAGTGTGTTTGACACAGTCTCTCAGAGGCTCCTCAGCAGGGCTGAGCCCCATTTGCCCACGGCCAGGACCCACTGGTGACCTTTCTCCTTTCCCCATCACACATCTAATTCCCTCCTTGTGCTTTCTGGGACACCCACTGGATTAGTCTGCTTGGGCTGCCATAACAAAGAACCACAGACCAAGAGGCTTAAACAATGGACATTTATTGTTTCACAGTTCTGGAGGCCCAAGCCCAAGGTGCCAGCAGGTCTGGTTTCTCCTGAGACCTCTCTCCTTGGCTTGCAGACAGCCACTCTTCTCACCGGGTCCTCATGTGGCCTTTCCTCTGTGCACACATGCCCCTGGTGTCTCTTCCTCTTCTTGTAAAAACACTAGTCCTATCGGATTAGGGTCCACCCAACCTTATGACTTTATTTGACTTTATTTACCTCTTTAAAGGCTCTATCTCCACAGAGCTGCCTCGAGGGTTAGGGCTTCAGCATACAAATTTGTGGGTGGATACAATTTAGTCCATAACACCTGCACCCAAATCCTTATCTCAGAGTTGGAACCCAAATTAAAACAGCCCTATATCAATCCCAGGTTGTTACAAATAATATACACACACATGCCTGGTTTGGCAAAGCAAGGATCCTTCCCATCAGAAAATGCCACCCAGTATCCCAAGCCAGATTCCCCGCAGCCTTGAAGTACACCACCCAAGAATAAAAGTGGGGGTTGGCAGGGGTGGCATTTCTCCTTAAAAGAATGCACATATGGATTCAAGGGTTTTGCTGTCTCTCCACCCAGTTCCTTTCTGCCACTCTGTTACCGTCCTTCTACACAAAGGCAGCCGGGTGTGCAACTAATCTCGACAGAGAGGAGGAAATTCAGGAGCCAATTACCCAGGGGAGTTTAGTCTTGGCAGCCTCATGTGATGTGTTTTCTTTTTCTTGGCACTTGCCTAAGTGGTTCAGGGGTGTAGATCTTTCAGGTTCCTCCCACCAGGACTAACTTGAGATTGTTGCTCATCCTCCCCTGAGGGTCACCGTGGGGGGTCCCAGAACCAGCACATCCTCCCAACCTGGGGTCTGAACAGATCTCACATCTTGCTCATGCACGCACTACTCTTTCTCAAACACCAGCAATCTGGTGGTGATGAATATAACGCAAATTCTCTTTACAGTGTTACTGAATTCATTGTAGCTTTCAGCCATGTGTTTTTTAATCAAAGGATATTTAAACTATGTACAACCACTAATGTGTGAAGGTGTTCCCAAAAACAGTGTTTATGTAAAACGAGATCCTCCTACTCAAAAGTTTGGAGTCATTGTTCTCGTCTGTAACAAAGAAACGTTCCGAGCTCTGCCCAGTCTCCTTGGACAGGGCCTAAGAACAGAATCTGTAACCTGCTTCCTGTCCACAGACCCTGCGGCCCCAGAATAGTTTCCTTAACCGGAATTGCCGGTGCTGAGGGTTCTTCTGTTCTCACTATTCTTGTCCCCTACTTCCTCTTCACTCTCTTGCTGTCTTCTCCTGCCAATATTTTTCATTCTATTCAGGCAGGTTTTCTCTCCTCATCTTGATCAACACTTTCCATATTCTCCGCCCCCTTCTTGTAACCACTGTTTCATTAAAAAGCCTTCTTAATCCCACGCACATGTAGCCCTATTGGATTTGAAGACCTTCACCTAAATACGGAGATGAACAATCAGACTAGGGAAGAATCATTCAAATATATATTAATTCTTAAAGGGCAGGGGTACCCAGTGTAGCAGATGCAGCGGGTACCCAGCTATGTCCCCTTGGAATGCATCATTCCTAGCTCACAGGCCTAATGTCCCATTGCCCCCACCTGCAGTGCTTTGCCCTCAGGCTCTCTCCGGCCAACTCCGTCTGTTCTGGCCCAGTGCAGGGCAGGCAGAAGTGGTAGGACATGTACACTTCCCAGACTCACCTTGACCAGTGACTGATGGGAACTGGTTGATAAATACCCCAGCTACCTCCTCCCTCAGGTAACCCTGAGATACATATGCTACACTGGCTGCCAGAGTTCCCCAGTGTAGTTAAGCACTGGGTGTTCACGGTAGTAACTTGGTTCGTAACAAACCTTATATTGTCTTCCTTCCCAAATGACCTTGTACTCCAATCCTTGTCTCAGAGATTGCTCATAGGGGAACCCACATTAAGATGCTCTGGAAAGTGCTTTACTCTGGCATATTTTAATCTATTTCTAGGTTAAAGAAGAGGATATTTTGGCTATTATTTAGTACTGGTTGTGTTTATAATTCCGTTATGTGGAGTCGACACTTAAATAGCTGTGACCTAGATAATCCACTCTAACTTCTTTGTGCCTCAGTTTCCTTATTGTAAAATGAAAGTTTGTACTAAAGCAGTGATTTTCAAAAGGTGGGATTCCTTTGAAGTACTTGAAGGATTCTCCAGACAAAAGGGAAAGTTGAAAGTGAAAAGGCACTTATAGAATCATTCCAATTAAATTACAAAATTGCAGGTGAAGGGGAAGAATACACCATTGGGTATTGAGAGGTAGTTCTCCATGTGTCTCTCCTGTGTCTGCGCATCTTGCAAGCAGAGGCATTAGCAACCTTTATTTCAGACTGTCTTTGAAAAATACTGTATAGCAAGGAGCCTTAGAAAATAGAGATAGTGTCTCTCAACAGGCCAAGGGTAGGTGTGTTTACTGTCCTGTGTAATAAAGTTAAATGTTTCTCTCCACTGCAATGGTTGAGCAGGTGTGTTTGCTTGTAGCTCATTGTAACATATTTAAACTTCCTGAGCTCTGAGTTCCTTGGTAGTGATATAAACCCACTATGGGTACAGTATCTCTCTGGGCATCTCCATGTTATCTCCATGGGACTTAGGAGGCAGGAGAAACCAGAGTGGACTCGAGGCTTATGCTAATTGCTATGCTATGAGTACTAAAGCTCTTTATTTCTGACCCAGGAATCTCATGTCTTCTGTACAGCATTCATGAAATTATGGCAAGAACATTTTAGCTAACAAGTTAGGTAAAATTGCAGACCCTTCACAGTATTTAATGTTCAGAAAATATTCCTGAATCCTGTGCCATTGGTGTTACCAATAAAATGTAAGAGGTGAGGAGGTTTGTACAATACAATGATCACCATTTTCTACCAATGTAGTCTAAACTTGAATCTGAGTGCAGAGCTTAGTGCAGAGCTTAGGTTCTTAAATAATTGGCTCAAAGACTGAGATTAATAAAATCTTTACAGTTCAAATGTATGGATGTTGATGATTTATCCATTCTGATTTTGTATATGTTCTTGCAGGCAAAAATAAGGGATATTTATCACTTTATAAAACATTCACCATAGACCTAACAGAAGAAGAACATTTTAACTGCTTAGAAACCAAATAACACACCACAAACAACTTTATAAAAATGTACCAATGTCTATATAATGGGTGACAGCCGCAATAGAAAAACTATTCACATACAAATTATTGCCAATGTGTGTGTAAGAACTATATTTGCATAACAAGCACTGGCTGTTACAAAAAAGGCAACTTTGTTTCTTAAGTGTTGGATAATGTCCTACAACCTGACAACTTTATTAAAGGATTGTCTTCACATTGCAAACTTTTCAGTTATTTACAATGATAAATGTAGTGAATTCCAGAATTTACTTTTCAAATTGACATTCACAGGTTATACAGAGGTGAGGCATCAATGTGACTACTTCAAATGAGACAGAAAATTACTATTGAGATGAAGCATCTTTAGCTAAAACTCACAAATATAGCATGACTGCATTCCTTAGCGTATCTTGGTGATATTTTTAAAGAACTAAATCTGGCAATGTAAGGCCCCTATGTTACTAGGCCTAAAATTACAGCTAAAATGTCAGCAATGAATCTGAAAGCTAAAGTTTTGACTCAACATAAAAATAAAGTAAATTAGACTGTTTAGAAACTTCAAAATTATTATCTGACACAAAACTATGTATTACTGTATCTGAATTTTGAAAAATTTATATGGTTTTTTACTTTATATTGTTCAAAGATATTAATACATTTGAAAAGTACCTTCTGCCCAGTGATAACTAAAACAGACTGAGAAATTTTACTCCAGATTTAACAGCTATCAATTAAGAAACAATAGTATTTATATGATTTTGTTAAATACAATTTTCCTTACTATTTCTTTAGCAAATTTCTGAATCAGTTTAATTGACAGGTATCCTAGATTGCAAGATAAACTGTTTTTATAACTTTTACTATTTGAACTACTTGTCTTTATGAATGAAAATTGTTTCAGTACTGTACAAGCTCACTGTAGAGGGTATAAGACCGCACCTGGCATCCGTAAGTCCCAATTCCTAAATTCTGTATTCATGTTACTGTTCTCAGCTAATTACTTTATGAGTAAATGTTACAAATTTGGATGTATAAAATACATTTATGCTAATAAAATGCCGTCTTTTATATTTTATATACTGGAGCTCTACCTAAGAATTTTGTTTCTGTAAAATGCTTCTGTGGGTAAAAATATCTGAATATCCTTGGACTGATTGATTTTTAAGGTTCTTTCGTTTCTAAAGACTGTACTCTTCTAATCCGAAACAAACATCTATGTTTTTCCAAAGACTGAAATATTATCCAAATTAGATGTATATCCAAAATACGCATTCCCACACACGCATACATTCCTGTCTGCTGCTATCTTGTAGTTCAGTTTTACTTTCTCTAATGCAGTCTGATTGCATTCCTTAGTCACTATCTGAATGAGATGTGTCAGCTTTCCTGATTGTCCAAGTTGTGTTTCCTCATTTCTCTTCCCTCAAGCTGGTTGCTTTGGGTCTAGTTCACTGCTCATCTATACTTTTGCTGAAGGATGAATGGAATAAATTATACATAACAACAATAAAAATGGAAAGCAGGTAATTATTGTTTTTTGTTAACTCTAATGAAAAGCTTTTAGTGGAGTAAACCTTTAGAATTATTGACTGGGACAATATTTTAGTCTTTCCTGCTGTGATATGACAATATCTACAAGATGAAAAGATCCTGGAGAAAGCTTTTATTACATAATTGAAATACTCTGTATCCCTGATCATGGTCCTGTGCCCCCAGGGTATGTATTAATCACCTCCTGCTATGTAACAAAGTACCTCAAAATTTAGTGTTTAAAGTAATACACATGTATTATCTCACAGTTTCTATGGATCAGAATTCCTGGTACAGCCTAGCTAGTTGCCTCTGAGTCAAGATTTCTCTAATGTTACAGTCCTGCTGTTGGCCATGGTTGTGGTCTCATCTGAAGGCTGCACTGGGGCAGAAGGACCTGCTTTCAATTTGACTCCTGTGATTGTTGGCAGGATCCGTCCCATGCAGGCTGTGGGACTGAGGGCCACAGTTCCTCCCTGGCTGTTTGCTGAGGGCCTCCCCCAGTGCCTTTCCATGTGGGCCTCCCCATAGCTCAGCTCACAACATGGAAGCTGACCTCCCTTGAATGACCAAGAGAAAGACCAAGGGGAGTGTCCAAGACAGAAGGCGCAGACTTTCTGTAACCTAATTGTGAAAACGACAACTTACTCCTTTTTCCATATTCTGTTTGTTAGAAACAGGTCTCCGGGTCAAGGACATGAACCCCAGGAGATGTGGATCACTGGGGAGGTCATCTAAGAGGCCCCTACCACAGGGTGTTAAGAAGGAACCTGGTGCCTCTCCCTCAGTCCCCACTCTCCCAATCCACTTCCAACCTATCAGATAGCAACCGAGTGAGCCCCAAATCACACATAGACCTAGATGGCTGATCTCAATCTGTCCCCAAAACGAAAAGGAAACACATCTTCCTTATCCCTATTCTGCCAGCATTTTGTTGCCATCCAAGTCAATCACAGGGGTGGGGTTGGGGTGGCAGTGAGCAAGGGGCCAGCACTCCTGTCATCAGGCCCTCAGTGTCTCTCAGCGTGCCCCACCGCAACTGGAAATGGCAAATCACGCTCTGTTCAGTAGAAATCACAGGACACACAACAAGAGGCCCGGAGCTCCTCTCTACCTCTGTAATCATACCTTGTCTCTACCTGTCAGATTGTTACCATGCTCACTGCATGCAAAATGACTTTTTAAGGTTAAAGAATTCTTTCCCCAAATTGGGGCTGACGTACAGCAGGTACACTGCAGCTAAGCCTTTGCTGTCTAATAGCTGCCTGGGTAGTTTCTGGAGCTTGCTAATTGGTGAGCACCCAGGTTTCAGTCCTGTGCTTGCTGAAAGCAGCAGCTGACGGTACGAAGATCTCTGGACGGCCCAGGTCCCTGCTCCACCCATTCGTAGCAGCTGCACGAAGAGTTACCTAGGCAAAAATCCGTCACCTGTCAGTTGCCACTGCTAATAAAAGTAGCATCTGCATGATGGGGTTAAAGAAAGGACTGGATAAACATGTGAAAAAAATGTATATTTATATGGAAAGACCAGCATGATGAATTAACTCATATCCTGAAATACAGAGTAGACAAGAGGAGATGATAATCTCAATTTGAGGACAAGAGGGAATGTCACTTATGTTAAGAACCACCCAAGGCAGATGTCATAGAAACAAAGAACAAGGAAAGGCTTTGCTTTTCCTCAATTAGCATTGTAACCCAGAACATATATGTGGTCCCAGATTCATTCCAAGTGAAGATCTTTTTTCCCAAAAGTTAAATTAGGATTGCAATCTTTACTAGCCTTCATGAAACCTCACTGCCAGAGCTTTCAGAGTTCTGTAGGAATGCTGGTGGCTGCAGAGGCAGTAGCAATTGGACTCCCTGAGATTCGAGCTGCCCTGCTCTCCTCAGTACAGATTGCAGGGGAAGGAAGGCGTTACGTCAAGAGCTATTTTAAAGCTATGTACATTATCTAAAGAGGCATAACTATTTCAACACAAATTTACAAACTTTATTACCTTAAACCCAGGACTGAAGATCAGAGTGAGTTGGTGAGTCCTTCTTGTCCGTCTTAAGCATTCTTTGAAATCATTCTCGATCTAGAATGAGATGAATTCTGAAATATGGTAATTAACTGTTTGTAATGCAAACAATTGGCAGTATATCCTCCATCAGATCCTCAGTACGAAGCAGCAGAGATGGTAGAATTCTCCTCCAGGCAGCTCTTCAGCCCTGTATTATTTTTGACTTCTCACCTTTGTCAGCACAGAGGAGACACTCAGCCCTCCTGCTCCCTTGTCACAAGCTCCAGGAATTTATCATTCTGCTTTAAATGAAGTGTGGCTGACGAAGCTCAAGCAAAGAGCTTAGCAGTAAAATTAAGGAGGGAATTAAAGGACAGAGCCATGCTAGAGGGAGTCGGGGCATCGGGAAGGCAGACACAGCATTTGGACGGGCTGCTAGTGTCCGACTGGTTCTTTTTATGCTTCCAATGATTCCTAAGCATCTTCATTTTCTATTTTCAGGTTGAAAAATTTTATAACAACAATTTTTTAAAATTGAATACAACTATATTCCTTCTTAAGTAAATGTGACTTCAAATCTTCAGGATTGACAGAATTGATTTGGTTTTCTGGGTGTTTTTAGTAACTGAAATAGTTTTTAGAGTGTGGTCTATGATGTACTTATATCAACTGTACTCTTTCCCACCAAGTGTCTTCCACTCCATATTTCTGAAGATTGTCTTTCCATGGAAAGCTTTATGATAACAACCAAGAGATAAATAGTTTACAGTTGATGGACATTTGCTGTACAAGCTACTGAGGTAAATCAATCTGTTCTGTAGTGTAAGAGGAGGTGCGGACAAGCACGTGCACACAACTGAGTCAAGCCAGGGTTAGTCTTGTGAGGTACTAACCAAGGTTCCCCCATTCATTCTCCAAATTTCCCTGTGTCCCTCACTCTGTGATATAGGGTGCTCTGCATTCACGGTCTCTGGGAAGGATCACATAACAGGACGTAGGGCAAAGCATTAATATTAGAGGCAACTCTGGAAGAACTCAATAGATTTGGAGGTTTCTGTCAGCTTCCTGTAAGTAGAAAGAGAGTGGGAGATGGAGAGCCCTGGGCTGAGCTTCTCCTGAGCATGCCCCATGGGGAGGAAGAAACCCCCACAGAGATGTGAGGAGTTACAGGTTAAAGGAGTCCTAAGCTCCCTTTCTCAGGCAGAGCCCCAGGAAGCTGCAGAACCTTCCATCTGTGGCAAATCACATGAGCTTCCCATTGCTCTAGACTCTCGCCACAGCCCAAAGCAGTGCAGAAGCAGCCGTGAGCCCACACAGTGGGGAACTGCGGCACGGATGCTGGTGACAGATGGTCTGACCCTCCAAGGCTTGCAAAGCACCACCAGGACTACACAGTGACCTGTCTTGACAGGAAGATGGACATCCCTGCAGCACTGGTGTGGATAGATGTCACCACCCTGATGGTCCCCTGTGCCTTCCTCTGACTTGAAAGTGCAGATCAACCTCAGGAAAAGTATGTGTGTGTGAGTGTGTGTACCTGTGAGTCTTTCAGGGGCACATGGAAATCACTAAGGTTAAGTTTCTGTCACCTGGGGGAATGTGCCCTCCAAAGAGAGTTAAGTTCTGTTATAGATGAATGAGGACTGCTGGGTTTCAGGTTTTACCTGCTGTTCCTGCAGATCCTCTGTGTTGCTCTACTGACAAGTTCCCCAACTCTCTAAAATCATACAAAACTGATTCCAAAAGAATATTGTCATGTTTGCCCAGAGAATATTTACTGTGTAACTTGTACTTTATTTTTTAACAGCTTTGTTGAGGAATAATTGCCATTTTATAAATTGCACCATTTAAAACTATACAATTTGAGTATCCCAAGAATGAATAAACAAACACCACATGTACTCACCAGCAAATTGGTTTCACTGATCAACACCTAACTGGACATACAGGAACAACATTTATCAGGTGTTGGGCAGATGGGAGGGGGGAGGAGGGGATGGGTATATATATATATAATGAGTGCGATGTGCACCGTCTGGGGGATGGTCACGCTTGAAGCTCTGACTCGAGGGGGGAAGGGGGACAAGGGCAATATACATAACCTTAACATTTGTACCCCCATAATATGCTGAAATAAAAGAAAAAAAAGAAAAAATATATAGAATCAAAAATAAATAAATAAAACTATACAATTTGATAGTTTTGACATATTTCTACACCCAAGGAACCATGACCACTGTCAAGAAAAGTGAACATATCCATCATGAACAGAAGATCTTTATTCTTCAACATCTACAGTGACTAATAGGTACAAAAGGTTGTGTAGTAGGCTGAGTAACGGCCCCAGAGATACTAACGTCCTAATCCTGGAACCTGTGACTAGTACTCTTATGGAGAAGGGGTCTTTGCAGATGCGATTAAGAACCTCGAGGTGGGGGAGATTGTCCTGGATTGTCCTGGTGGACCCTAAATGCAATCACGTGTCCTTTTAAGAGGGAGGCAAGGGAGATTTGACTGCAGACAGAAGAAAAGGTCATGTGACCAAGGAGGCAGCGAGAAGAGAGTCAGAGAGAGGGGAAGCTAGCTACACGCTGGCTTTGGAGGTGGAGGAAGGGACCAGGAACCAAGAACGCAGGGAGTGATGCTCTACACTGCAGAAGGCAAGAAAACAAATTGTTTCCGAGCGCCTCTGGAGGGAACTCAGCTCTGCTGGCATCATGGTTTTAAGCCCCATAAAGCTCATTTTAGACTCTTGGCCTCCAGAACTGTAAGAGAATACATTTATGTTGTTTTAAGCCACTAAATTCACAGCAATTTCTTGCAGCAGCCATGGGAAATTCATACAGGTATCTCTTGACTTATTTGAAATAATAATTTCACAGCAATTGGATTGGATCTGAAGATAGAATGGACCAAAGACATGGACTTAGTGTCCCCCAAAATGTTCAACCTTGTTGGGGGGGTCCCTCTCAGCTCCATCATGCTCCAATCATTTGGATAAACAAGTCTCCTGATTTCTCCCTTTCAAGGAATATTAAGTCTGTTTCTAAAAGTTAAATGTTTTATAAACCTTACACCAAAATTTTTGAAAATAAAGAAAAGTAATCCCAGATCATCCCATGGCTGCAGCCCAGCCACTGTTATCTTTTTGGCATATTTCCTTTCAGGCTTTTTTCCAGATGTACGTTACTGTCATAGTTGATTATGTGCCACAGTCTGAATGTTTGTGTCCCCACAAAATTCACATGTTGAAACCTACCCCCCCAATGTGATGGCGTTGGGGGGGGCTTCTTTGGGAGGTGATAGGGTCATGAGGGTGGAGCCCATGAATGGGATTAGTGTCCTTACAGAAGATGCCCCAGGGAGCTTATTTCCCCTACCACCATGTGAGGACACTGGACACTGAATCACCAGTGCCTCCAGAACTATAAGAAATAAATGTTTGGTATTTATAAACTACCCAGTTTATGGTATTTCTGTTACAGCATTCTAAAAGGATGAAGACATTGTACTTTTTATCATCCACACAATCTCTCACAACTTGTTTTACTCAATAACACTTTCTCCATGTTGAATTTTTTTTTTTTTTTTTTTTTAAATAAGAGTCTCACTCTGTCGCCCAGGCTAGAGTGTCGTGGCATCAGCCTAGCTCACTGCAACCTCAAACTCCTGGGCTCAAGTGATCCTCCCACCTCAGCCTCCTGAGTAGCTGGGACTACAGGTACATGTCACCATGCCAGGCTAATTTTTTTCTATTTTTAGTAGAGATGGGGTCTCACTCTTGCTCAGCCTGGTCTCAAACTCCTGACCTAAAAAGAGATTCTCCTGTCTTGGCCCCTAGAGTGCTAGGATTACAGGCACACCAGGGCTCCATGTTGTATTATAATTTGTACAATTACTGTTTGCTATGGAAAATGTGTGTCTAAGTAAATATGCCAGAATCTAGCTATTGGACGTTTTTCTGACTTTTTCACATAAACTCTTTTTTAGTAATTATCTTCTTATATATACATTTTTTCATATTTGGGAATATTCTCTCAAACTAGAGTTTCATATGTTGGATTATTAGAACAAGGAAATGAAATTTTTCGCCCTTCCTACACATTTCCAAATTCCTTTCTAAAAATACAATATATTAACAATAAACATACAGATGTCACTACACTGATTACAACTGGGTTTTATACATATACGTATCTTAATTCAATTTAAAAAGTGAAAAATGTTGCTACTTTGTTGTTTTTATTTACCTAACTTTGATTACAAGTAAGAATCACCGAATTTTCCCCACATTTTGCTTATTAATTCTATTTCCCTGTCTATGAAAGATCTGCTCATTTTTGTTTGCATTTAGGTATCAGTGTCACAGCATTCTTCTTATTTACTCATAGGGCCTCTTTATCAATAAAATAAATATACTGAGCAATTTTCTATCAAACTCATCCCAGCCTATCATTTTCTTTCTTGTATGGATTTTCTATAAAAAGTGCTAAATGTTTATATAGTCAAAATTTTCTTTTATGCTTTACTGTGTTAATTCTGTGTTTGAACAACACAGATTTGAACCACGTGGGTCCACTTACGTGTGGATTTTTTTCAACCAAATGTGGATGACAATACAGTATTCTTGGGATGTGAAACCTGTACCTACCGAGAGAGGGCCAACTTTTCATATATTCAAGTTCCCCAGGGCAGACTGGGTATAGGCAGGGGTCATGGAACCAATCCCCCAGTATACTGAGTGGCAACTGTATTCCTCAATCAAGATTTGCATAAGTATTATATTCATTTTACTTAAGATTCTCCTGTGTTCAGCTGTTTAAATTTTGTAGAATTTCAAATACAGTCTAAAGTAAGTGGAAACACTAATCTTCCTCTTCCCGCTATAGCCTAATGTGGATGTCAGTTCCCTCCCTGGCCTGTCTCACTGGGCTGCACTTTGCTCTGCCTGCTTATTTATCCACCCAGCCTCGTCCACTTCTTTAGGCAGAGACTGGACCAGTACTGTGGCTGTCGAAGGAAGAGAAGGGTTCATGGATGGACGACCCCTTCCTTCTTTGTGCTCTCTTAAAGAGCTACTCAGGTTGGCCTCCTTAGGCCAGAAACCACTGGAACATTCTGGCACAGTCAGAGACTCTGGGGCAACGCTGGGCACCTTTCTAATTTAGGACCGGCAGGGGTAGGAGGCTGCAGCAGCTGTGATGTGTCCAGCCTGGAAACTGCCTTCTGAGTCGCCTTGATGTATACCTAAACAAGGAGACCTCCTCCTGTGGATAAAATTTTATTTTTAATTATTGTGGATACATAATAGTTGTACATATTTATGGGATGCATGTGATATTTTGATATAATCTGTAATGGTCAAATCAGAGAAATTGGGATGTCTATCACCTCAAGAATTTATCATTTCTTTGTATTAACATTCCAATTTCACCTGTTTAGTTATTTTGAAATATACAATAAATTTTTGTTAACTATAGTTTTCTTATTGTGCTACTAAACACTACATCCTGTTCCTGTTCTGTAAGTGTATTTACATACCTATTAACCGTCCCTTCTTTATCCCCACCCCCACTATCCTTCCCAGTCCCTGGTAATGATCATTCCTGCCACCTACTACCTCCATTTCAGTTTTGTTTTGTTTCATTTTAGGTTGAACATGTGAGTGAGAACATGTGATGTCTGACTTTCTGTGCCTGGCTTATTTCACTTAACATAATGTCCTCCAGTTCCATCCACGTTGCCATAAATGACAGTATTTCATTCTTTTTTATGGCTGAATAGTATTCCATTATATAAATATACCACCGTTTCTTTATCTATTCATCCACTGACGGACACTGAGGTTGATTCCATATCTTGGCTATTGTGAATACTGCAGTGAACATGGCAGTGCAGATACCTCTTTGATATACCTAGCTCCTTTCTTTTGGATATATACCCAGCAGCGGGACATTCTTCACAGAAATAGAAAAAATAATGCCATATGAAGAGCTTTAAAGGGAACTTAGATTCCCATTTCTCTGAGAGAGTTTGATTATTATCCTGACTTACAGCAGCAAGACGAATTGGATGATGTCTCAAAGTCTCTCTAAAGGAGTGATTTTAGGCTGTCTAAAGCCATTTGTCCAGACTAGAGACAAAGAAAGAAAATCTTAATTGGCTTAATGTGGAGAGAAGTCCACAAAGTCATATTTTTCAAAATTTTACTTAGTTTATCTCAGGAAATAGACTCTTACTTTTGAAGCTCTGATAATGTTCAGTCTCACTATACCAGATTTTTTTTTAATTCCCAGCAGCAATGTGTCCCTGCTTCCTCTCCCTGGGTGAAGAGGGCAAGGCTTGGCAAAGATGATGTATTCCATGAGCGATGGACCCGCTACAGCTAGAGACAGACACAAGCCCCAGCAACTCAGGAGAAACACAGGTTCATTTTCCAATAATTTTTATCATCCTTTATCACTTTTGCTATGGAAATTTCAAATCTTATCAATCTCTCTCATTCACTCAGTCCCCTTTTCAGTGTAGAAGGAAATGAGATCTCTGTTCTCTCACATTATGAAACTTAATCTAGTCTATTTGCATCACATCCTTGTTTAGATTCCAATAGTGGGAATGTTAAGTTTTATTTTTATCAAGACTCATGTAGAAAATCTAATACTTACCCTAAACATGGTCCTACATGGATTTTATTGATGTTATTCTTTTCTAGGCAAGACAGGTTTGGAATCTTACTATGTCCTTCAAGTCTGTATTATAATTCATTGAGATTAAAATAATGTTTTACTTTTGTTGATGCATCTGCAAAAAGAGTTAAATCTTCTCCCCTTGAAAGCCTAAATAATTTAATTTAGGTGACTTCATAGTAATATGTCTACGCAAAATTTGATAAATTGGCAAACTGTATACATCCCTTTGATAAATATCAACAAGTAATGACAACAGTGTAATAAGAATATTGTCCAAGAAAACAACACTTTTACTGGAATCAATATCATGTTAAGAGAGAGTTGTTCATAAGCCACAGGAAAAGGTGTCTTATTTAATAAATGGTGTTGGAATAAGTCTTTAGCAAACTGGGAAAAGTCCACTTAGACCTTGCAGCAAAGACTGGTAATTTCCCCAGGATTTGTCCTCCCATTCTGCTCTAACAAGAAACCGTCTGGGTTTTAGCAGAGCATCTCGACGCCCAGCTTCATTCCTCCAGCTCCTGGCAGGTAGGTAAATTGTGCGACTTCCTGGGTACTTTCTTAAGAGGATACCACATGGTTTTTATTCTTTCTACCTTCCCGTGGACTGGAATTTAGTCTTTCCAGTGGCAAAATAGGAGTGGCCATGGGGATGAAGACAACAACCTGGGGAATGGCAGAACAGTTAGAGGGAAGGGGAGCTTGGATCCCTGGATGATCTTGTGGAGCAGAGCCTCCTATCCTGGCCTGCTCTTTTCCCTTGACAACCATTGGATATCCTGTAGGAAAGTAATTACGAAATGGAATTAGTAATTGGATATAAAAACAGGCCACAGACAAAAGATACATATAGTTCATAGGAAGGGAAACAAGAATAGCTCCTGACCATATACAAGAATGTTAGTTTACTCTTAAGAAGAAGAAACAAATTAAAATAGCATTTTTTAACCTCTCAGATTGGCAAATAATTAATACAAATTGTTAAAGCAAAAACAACAAGCTTCAAGTAAGTAAATGAAGAAAGGATACAGAACAACAATAAAAATCATACAGAAAAGGAAATATATATTGAAAACAACATGCCAGCATTTGCATATATTAATTGGCAATCCTGCCTGTATTATCATGAAATGCACATGTTCCAACAATGTGGAAATGATGAAATTGGATTCAACCCTTTTGGAGAACCATAAAATTGTTTCTTCCTAGTTTTTGTCAATCTGTTATATTGAAATGATCCAAAATACATCAAAGGTTATACTCATGAAGCTATTCATAACAATATCATAAATAACAGTGAAAAATTAAAATCAAGATGCCCAACCAAAGAGAAATGGTTATTATGTATCTATTCAGTAGAATACAGTGCAATCATTTAAAATAATATGAAAACTGCAAGAAATGACAAGAAGATTGAAATGTTTTTAGGTGGAAAAAGCAAGACTCAAAACTACACATACATTAATTTCGCTGTCACCTTGTTGTTGCCGACTTTGCTCGCTCTGCATCCTCAGCCCAGTTCTGTCTCTTCAGCATAATCTTGAATTTCAGATGGCTATCTCCACCTGTGTACAACTTAGTCTTCTCCAGTAAATCCTCCATACTTCTGCCAAATTAATTTGCTCACTGTTTATTCAACAAATATTTATCGAGTGCTAATCATTAGCCAGGAACAGTTCCAGCAGCGTGGGCTACAGTGCTGAACAAAACAAAGATCCCTGATCTCACAGCGCGTACATTCCAGTCGGGGGAGACCAGCAATAAACCTAAGTCATTAAACTGTGCAGTACGTTAGGAGGTACCACAGGGGGCTTTGGCTATGCATTGGGTCACGTTGTCATATTAAATAGAGCAGTCACAACAGGGACTCGCTGAAAAGGGGAGGTTTGAGCAAACACTAAGGAGGTGGTGGTGATGGCGTTAGCTAAGTGTATATTTAAGGGAAAAGCATTCCAAGCAGAGGGAACAGCAAGAGCAAAGCTCCAAGGTGGGATTGTGTCTACCACGTTGCAGGGCCATGGGGCCACTGTGGCTGGAGCAGAGCGAGTGAGAGGGAGTGCAGTGACAGGTGGGGCCAGGCCAGGCAGGCACACCGGTTCTGACCCCAGGAAGATGGGGCAGCATTGCAGGGGCTGAGTAGGGGAGGGGCTCTGAGTCGGGTTTTAGAAGAGTTCCTCTCCTGGGCTGGGAATGGAATGAAGGGGGCGATGGGGCAAGCAGGCAGAACAATTCGGGGATCTGCCAGTCATCCGGCTGAGAGACGGCAGCTCATGTTGGGGTGGAGAAAGGTGATGGGACTTCAAACAGCTTTCACAGGTAGAGCCACAGAATTTCCTAATAAGATACATGAGTGAAGAAGAGAAAGCAAGGATGAGTCCAGACTTTGGGGCTTGGGCATCTGGAAGGATGTAATTGTCACCAACTGCAGTGGACATGTGAAATTTAGGTACCCACCAGACCTCCAATGATGATGTTGAGTAGACAGGTGAATGTGTGCATCTGCAGCAAGGAAGATACGCCCATACTGCATTTTAAATAAAAGGTAATCGAGACTTTTAGCTGCTGAAGGGCTGAGTTGTTATTGACTAGTTAGCGTTATGTTATGTTCTCATTTCCATTGCAGTTCTTATCTTGTTTTAGAGCTCATCATTTGCTTTCAGGTCTCAAAGGCCCTGGAAAGTCTGCACCCTGTGTCCGGGGTATATTAACTGGGCTGGCAGGGAGGGCAGTGACCCTGCACCATGGGCCCTGACTTTCCTTCTAGCTCTGCCTCGGCAACCATCCCCGTCACACCCTCTGCAACTCCTCTGAACACAGCGCCCACATTTCCTCTAAACAGCCCTGGTGTCTTGCACCAGGGAAACCTCTGTTCAGGGTCCCTCAAGTGCTAAGTCCCACCTCCCTCGTCTTATTGCACATTTGTTGATGGAAGACCCGAGAAGGCCAATATCTCCAAATGATAGAAGCTGTGTTATGGTAATGATGGGATTCTGATAATCTTCCTCTGCCTCTTCGAGTTTTGTAATTGAGTTACATTGTTTAAACTACTTGTCCATTCCAGAAGTCCATTGTTTTTCTTTACTTCAAAATTAACTGCAGAAAGCTTGATTGTAAAAGTCTGGCCTGGAGTTGGCTTTGGGGTGGGCACACAGCTGCTAGTGATGCGCCATGATATAGGTATAGCTAGGACCATCTTCCTCTTACCTCCGCTGCAGTGCTTGTGATTGAATGTTCTTACAGCATTTGGAAATGAGCCAGTTCACAAACGAATCCAAAACGATAGCGGTACGTTTTCTGCAAAGTGAAACCTTTAGCTCTTAGACAAGAAGCCCTGTTCCCTCAAGTTGATCTTAAAAGGTTGTGATGGATTCATTTCTGGGCATGTGACAAAAAGAGACGTCTAAGCCCCCATTTCTTTACCTGTCTGGGGGCTTACTGGGACCCAGGGTAGTAGGAGTGGGTCCAGAGGACAGTTTGGCATGAGAACATGTCAAAGGGAGTGTGGCAGAACTCTGGGGTGTCTAGCACGAGTCATCCGAGCTCCAAGTTCCTACCCTCTGTGACCCAAGATGAATATCTTAATGTTTGATGTCTCTGTGTCCCTTTTTATAAACCAGGGATAATAAAAGCTACGTCACAGGGTTTGTGCATGTGTGTAAGGACTTTGGAAGTTTGGAACACATGTGTGCCTGGTGCACTATACTCACAGTAAATATTTATTTCCCTTCTTTTTACTAGAATATTATCTTATTTGAGGAATTACTGATATAATAAATCCACATGCTGAAGTGGCTTGTACAAGATTTTTTTGGTATCAAAGATGCCTTAACACTCACCCTGGTTCTCGAATAACCTAGGTGACTATTTATATGATGGTAGCTGACAGTGCCAGCTCAGGGCCCTGGCACCTTCTGTATTACTTACATGACAGTACTGGGAGGTAACAACCCTGATAATCATGCCCTTCTTACATGGAGAGGGGACATTAACGCCCCTGAGATGGCCCAGTCTGTAACTGAGTGAGGCCAGTTTTGAGCAAGGCTGCCTGGGCTTCCCCACTGCAACGCCCCCTTCCTGAGATTGCCTATCTACCGCGCACACACACTCTCCTCGCAGATGTGAACATCCCTATCAAAGCACACCATTTCCTAAATACACAAGTAGCTCCTGCTTGACTATGCACATGCAAAAATCTTAATTCACTGTGACTCTAACACAGCTATTTTCACCCTTCCTGTGCGATTATTAGACTCACAATGACATGGCAAACATGTGGCATGATTGAAATAAAGCATTCCTGGAAGCTAACTCTGTGGCAGGACTGTCAGGACAAGCATTGTACCCAAAGGTCCTCTCATCCATCCACCCTGTCGAGCCTCAGTGCTGTCAGAGTGACTCCAGAAAACACTTTCCTTCTAATTTCATCACTTACACTCTCTGCCAAGCATCTCACTAGCTCACCTCTGGCCACTCAGGCTCAAGAGCGTGCGCAAGTCACTAGTTGAAGCATTCAACAGAGGAGTGTGAGGATGTCAGAGTCAGCTGCTCTTGTGCTGGAAGGTGTTGGATTTCGGTGTATTTCTGTAAGGACCTCCTCAGATTTGTAAGGCTTTGAAATGTCAAGCCCCCATATTCATCTCTTTTACCACATTGACATCTGACCAGCTGAAAATTGCCTTTAAATCTTGTTCAAATATTTGAACTTCTCTGTCTTATTGTTTCTGGTGCTCAAGAAAGTGTCAACAAATAGCGGGGATCCAATGGCTCTATCAGCAATCCCTGTGCATTGTCTCTGAGGCTAGGAATCCGCCTTAAGCTTCATGCATAAACAGAAACAAAATCTTTGTCCAGAAATTCCAGTGTGTTTGTGCACAGGAAAAGACCACAGGGGAGTGTTTGCTGATGAAACTGGCATTCCTCAAAGGTGGAAGGTGGTATCCATTCAATAATGCCAGGTGCCTGAGGTAACTTGCTGCAGGAAGTGACAGCTGGGGCGGGGAGAGAGGAGGAGGGGAATTGGCTAAATTAAAATTTAGATCAGAGTTAACACTCTTACCCATGTGAATCTCACAATGCAATCTCAAGTGAGCTCAAACTCTCTGGGATCTGTATACTGTCTACATTTGCATTACACAGCCGGTGTTCTAATCCCCACCATTCCCATGCACTCCGCATCCTGGTACCCAAATGCAGTGAAATAGCAGAGCAGGCACTGCCCCCCTCCAACAGGGAGTCATCTCTCCAGGGCTCTCACACTGGAGTGCACCTTGGAACCCCTGGAGGGGCTTATTACAGATGGATGCTTGGCCCATGCCTGGAGCGTCTAAATCAAAATGCTAGGGTGGGATCCCAGAATTTACTTTTCTGGCATTTCCCCAGCGATGCTGATGTTGCTGGTCCACAGGCCACACTTTGAGAACCACTGGTCTATGCAAACATGGACTGTGAATTTTTCCTAGTTTTATAAATCCAGTAGGGCTGGATTAAACATGGGAAAGGAATTAACTTTGGAATAAGACAAACCTGAAGGGCCCAGAATCCCAGCCCTGCCAGTTATCAGCTGTGTGAATTTTGGAGGTATTATTAAATACTTAACCCCTAGGAGCTTCTATTTCCTTACCTGCAATATTTAGATGATAAAAATCACCTTGAAGAGTTGTTGCACGGATACAAAGCCTGCACAGATTCCACAAATATTAGCTAATAGGATCTCTGTTACCCTAGACTTTGTTCTCTACATAAGTCTTGATTGCATGGAATAAAGTCTTCCGAACGCCAACCTTCTAAGCATGTATCCACACCCCAATAAACAGGACTCTGTTTCTAGAACATTTGGCTTCTGATTTAATATTGCTTTATGGCTTTGGTCACTATTTGGCCAGACTGCAACATGAGAGGCTACAGTTTTATAATTGATTTTGACTTTTAAAAGGGACTATCAACCCAAATCACAATGGTAAATGGCATAGGTACAGAAACAATGAAAATTTCATGTCCAATATGTTACCTGTTAAAGTTTGGTCTGAAAGTTCTCAGTATCTCATGGATGACAAATGTGACAATGCCGCTACTATTTGTTTCCAGCTGATCCTAGTATTTGCTGGTGTTGCACAAAGCCTCCCCTAGATAATTCCCTCCTGTGATAATTTCCAAGAGAAAACTGGGAGCAGGCCAGTGATGGGTCAGTGCTGTGCCTGAGAACAGAGGCGTGGAACTGGGGCTGAATCACTTCCCAGTGGCCCTGGGAGCTCAGTCTTTTCCATTTGGTTAAACACCAGTCACCCGCTGAGTTTTTAAATGGTGTTCAAATCCTTGCCTAGCTTCACTCAAAACTCAGGTGCCATTTCATAGCAGCCTTATTCACAACAGCCGAAGGAAACAGCTTAAGGGTTCACAGATGTGGTATAGGCGCACAGTGAAATATTCAATCAAAAAGGAAGGGAATTCTGGCATGTGCTATAACCTGGATGAAACTTGAGGACGTTATGCTAAGTGAGATAAGCCCGTCACAAAAGGACAAATACTGTGTGAGTCCACTTACATGAAGTACCCAGAGCAGTAAAATTCATAGAGACAGAAAATAGAATGGTGGTTGCCAGAGGCGGGGGACAATTAAACAATGAGGTATTGTTTGATGGGAACAGAGTTTCAGCTGGAGAAGATGAAGAGTTCTGGAGATGGATGGTGGAGATGACCACACAACAATGTGAATGTACTTAACGCCACTGAATTCTACACTTAAAAATGGTTAAGATGGTCAATTTTATGTTATATATATTTTACTAAAATAAAAAGCAAAACAAACAACACAGGTGTGTTCAGCTGTGGGGGGTGAGGTGATCGCCTGACACATTGTGAAAATGAAGGGGGCCAACTCCACCCACCTGGAAGTGACTGTGTAACATGAGTGTTAACCTGTCTTGGTGTTTGCAGGCTGCCCAGATGCCCCTTTAAATCCGTACCACAAGCAAATAACAGAAAGAAATAACTTAAATGAGAGAAGGATATCGTTCAGATAAAACCCATAGGCTTATAATAAAGTGTTATAAGGGTATGTCAAATAAAAGCCCCAGACGTTTTAACGGTGTCTCTAAAACAGAAGGTAGCTGTTGAGAGGTGGTGGGAATTAAACTATTTATTTTCCCCTAAGCAGTCCAGGCAACACTTCTCTTATATTCACCAGCAGGTTCTATTCCATGTAATTGAATCTATGGGGAGTCTTTGCCTGTTCTATAAAATGACTTTCACTGACAAATTCATTTTGCAAAGGCTGCAGAAGAAGGGTCTGCTCACAATGTTCCCCTGTGTCCCTTCAGGCAGAATGAGCTTCTGGGCAGAGGCAGTGAGAACTTGAGTCCCCTCCCCTGCCTCTCAGGTGTCCCTTCCCCTTGGCACATCCCTGGCTGCACGGGCTTCCCTCCTCTCAGTGTTCTTCCTGATTCTTGTTAATACGAACTTCAGGACACGTGAGAGCACAGGGAGGTGCTAAGCTCCGTGTCGAGGTAAAGGATGGCGTGAGCACTTAAAGCATCGCAGGGGTGTCAACACTCAAGAAGGAGAACATTATGAGCACCTATGTGCTAGGTGCTGTACACAGATTTTTCTCATTTGATCCTTATAACATTCCTGTATTGTTGTTATCCTTATTTTACAACTGAGTAAATTAAGGCTCAGAAATTAAAAAAAAAATCTACATAAGATCCCACAGCTAGTTAAGTGGAAGAAGTAGAAGGTGAAACCAGATCTTTACAATTCAAGTCCTTTGCACTTTAGTGCCACTAATGGGAAAACACAGGTCCTCTGTTTCCCTTTATCGTCTTTGGTCAACTTTGGGCACCTGAGCTGTTGAAAGGATGGATTGGTCAGCACAGCAGATGTTTCAATGTTTGTTATTGACTGTGACAAGGCAAGTAGGAAAGGTGGAAAGAATGCACCATATGATGTCGTACTTCTCAGAGGAACAGGCAGATGTGAGAAGGCAAACGGGGACCAACGCCTTGTCACAGCACTCGTAGTGACCGAGCAGCACAGAAGGAGCGATGACAACAAGCACTGAGGAGCACAGTGTGGAAAGGAATGGAAAAATGGAGACACACTATTTGGATATAAGATTTTTTTTTAAGAACACAGAATATGACATCCAGTTTTAAGACGATGTTCTGACGATATCAGTGCTCCATTCTCCCCTTGGAAATCTCCCCAAACGAAAGGAGAACCAACAGATATAAAGATACTTTAAAAGAGAGACTACCACGGTGGCTCATGCCTGTAATCCTAGCACTCTGGGGAGGCCAAGGCAGGAGGATCTCTTGAGGTCAGGAGTTTGAGACCAGCCTCAGCAAGAGCGAGAACCCATCTCTACTAAAAACAGAAAAAAATTAGCCTGGCATGATGACATACACTGTTGATCATGGATATTGGCCCATAGTTTCTTTTTGTGTGTGTGTTCTTGTCTAGTTTTGGTATTAGGGTAATGCTGGCCTCACAGAATGAGTTTGAAAAATTCCTTCCTCTTCCATTTTTTTGGAATATTTTGAGAAGAATTGGTTCTTCCTTAACACTTGAGAAGTGTTAGTTCTTTAGAAGTTTAGTAGAATTCAGCAGTGAAGCCATCTGGTCCTGGGCTTTTCTTTATTGGGTGATTTTTTATTACCAAATCAATCTCGTTACTAGTCATTGGTCTGTTTACATTTTCTATTTTTCTTGGTTTAATCTTGATAGGTTATATGTGCCCAGGAATTTATCCATTTCTTCTAGGTTTTCAATTTGTTGGCATGTAGTTTTTCATAATAGTTTCTAATAATTCTTTGTATTTCTGTGATATCAGCTGTAATGTCTTCTTTTTCAGTTCTGATTTTATTTATTTGGCTCTTCTCTCTTCTTAGTTAGTCTAGCTAATGGTATGCTAATTTTCTTTGTCTTTTCAAAAAAACCACTTCATTTCATTGATATTTTGTACTTTTTTTGTTTCTATTTCATTTAGTTCTATTTTGTTCTTTATTATTTCTTTTCTTCTACTAATTTTGGGTTTCATTCGTTCTTGCTTTTCTGTTTCCTTGAGGTGCAACATTAGGTTGTTTTTTTGAAATCTTTCTACTTTTTGGATATAGTCATTCATTGCTATAAACTTCCCTTTTTGAACTGCTTTTTCTGTATCCCACAGGTTTTGGCATGTTGTGTTTCTATTTTAATTTGTTTCAAGAAATTTTTTATTTACTTCTAAATTTCTTCATTGACCCATTGGTCTTTCAGAAGAATGTTGCTTAATTTCCATGTATTTGTACAGTTTCCAAAGTTCTTTTTGTTATTGATTTCTAGTTTTATTCCTTTATGATCTGAAAAGATATTTGATATGATTTCAACTTTTAAAAAGTTTAAGACTTGTTTTATGCCCCAGATATGGCCTACCATGGAGAATGTTCCATGTGCCAATGAGAAGAACATGTATTCTGCAGCTGTCAAATGAAATAATCTGTAATTGTCTGCTAGGTCCATTTAGTCTGTAGTGCAGACTAAGTTTTTTTTTTTTTTTTTTCTTGGCTGAGTTTCTGTCTAGATGATCTGTCCAATGCTGAAAGTGGGTGTTGAGGTCACCAACTATTATTGTATTGGAGTCTATAACTCTCTTTAGCTTTAATAACATTTGCTTTATATATTTGAGTGATCTGGTGTTGGTTACATACATATTTATGATTTTTATATCCTCTTGCTAAATTGATTCACTTATCATTATATAATGGCCTTCTTTGTCTCTTTGGCTGTTTTTTCACTTAAAGTGTATTTTGTCTGATATAAGTACAGCTTCTCTGTATTCTTTTGGTTTCCATTTTCATGGAACATTTTTTCCATTCCTTCACTTTTAGTCAATGTGCATCTTAACAGGTGAAGTGGATTTCTTATAGGCAAAATATAGTTAGGTCTTGTTTTTTGATCTATTCAGCCAGTCTATATCTTTTAATTGAAGAATTTAAACCATTTACATTTAAGGTTATTATTGATAACTGAAGACTTACTCCTGTAATTTTGTTAATACTTTTCTGATTGTTTTGTATGTTTTTTGTTTCTTTCTTCCTCTTTCATTGATTATCTTTACAAATGGTGGGGTTTTTTTTTGTAGTGGTAACATTTGACTGCTTTCTCTTTTTTATTTGTGTATCTGCTCTACCAGTAAGTTTTATACTTTGGTATGTTTTCATGATGATAGATATTGTCCTTTCTGAACCAATCTCTTATTGCATATTTAAGTTATTTCTCTTTTTCTTCTACTATGAACACTGCTTTGAGGCACGTGGCTCTCTGCATACATATATATTTATTTCCTCAGATACCTTTCTAGCAGAGGAACTGTTTTGTCAGAGGGAATACTAAGGTTTGCATATTTGATACACATTGTTAAAATATTATCCAGAGTGCTTGTACAGTTTACATTCCCATAAACAGGATATAGAAATCTAGTTCCACATGTCCAATGCTGACTACTATTATCACTAAAAATTTTGCTGATGGACAAAT
This sequence comes from Lepilemur ruficaudatus, assembly GCA_963574885.1. Classification (NCBI taxonomy): domain Eukaryota; kingdom Metazoa; phylum Chordata; class Mammalia; order Primates; family Lepilemuridae; genus Lepilemur; species Lepilemur ruficaudatus. Next base: position 36,894 of record CAUYRT010019417.1, read on the forward strand.
GGCATATGACTACTTTATATTTTGTGTCTGTGTGTTTTATTGCTGGTGAATATTAACATTTTTATATATTTAGCAATCATCTAAATTTCTTCTTTAATTATCCAAATACTTACATTTTTATCCATTTTGCTAATATGATGATGTTTTCTTGATTTAGTTTTAGTTTCATGTATCAAGAATGTTTATTCTTTTTTTCCGGATTTCCCCCACATTACAGTTGGCCTTTTAATTTTCTTTCTGGTGTTTTTTTTTTCACATTCAGAACTATATAAAATCTTTTTATATATACATATTTATGCAATTCTGCCAGTATATCTGTAATGTAAACTCCTAGAAATGGAATTACTGGAGCAAAGAGAAGCTGCATTTAAAATGTTGCTAGATATTGCTAGTTATGTATCCCATTTTATGCTCATAGCAACCCAGTGTGATAGCTATTACTGTCAGCATTGCATAGATGAGGAAACTGAGTCTCTCATAGCAACTTGCTCAATGGCACACAGCTAGCAATTGGAAGAGCTCAGAATGGAATCCAGGCCTCTGACTCTTAGCCACGATGTGTACTGTCTCATAGGTATATTCTGCAAGAAAAAAAATAGTACTTAATTAGCAAGTTCTCAAACTTTTCCTCTACCAGAAATTAGCATTGTAGAGATCAAACTAAACAGTTTTTTTTTTTTTAAGAAAAAAAAGAAAACGTCAAAAGAGAACATGAACTAAGTTAGGAAAGAGAGATCTAAATTTATTGCCAAGTGATGGCCTCAGCACTGGAGCCTGCTTGCAGCATCTAATGCATCATGTTGCTTAGAATAGGCATCAAGTCCTATTTTTAGGCAATGGCCCCTTCATGTCAAATCACAGAAAACACATTCCTATGTCTTCAGTATTTTTTTTAATGTTTCTGAGTATTTTAGAACTGGTGGGAATCTTATAAGAAAAAAATTGCAAGCATTGAGAAAATAGATTTTCTATTATACTCTGCACAGTAAAAAGTTTAGATGAAAACAACTGAACCTAAAAAATGATTTCAGCTTGTGGGTAACATGAGAATAAATATGCATTATTATTTATGACTCTTTTTCAACTGAGAAACAATGTGACATTTTAAAATGGTATAATGCAATGAACTTTTCTGTCACAGTAAATAACTTTAGCTACTATCATTGAAGTAATGGAGGATTTTAGGAAAGTCTCCTAGAAGGACTGATAGCTGTTGCCAATGAACTTGAGTACTTTAAAGATGATGTCTTCTAGTCCCTTGCCTATGTTGTAACCATACAAGATAAAGACCTCTTGTGCCAATAAAAACTCACTTCTTAAAGAATGGAGATACCTATTGGGGTGCAAAGTGACCTAACAAGATAGGACAGATATAAGAGGAGGAAGAGAGTCACACAACCACAGTTAAGGATCATCATTGCTCTGGTCTCCAGAGTCCACCCCAGACAACCACTGGAGGAAGAAATGGGACAACCAAGAAGCAGTGGGGGTATGGAATGCTGCATTTCTTGGGTTCTGAGACACACACCTTCTCATATATTAACACCTCTGACATTGCCATATGTGCTGCACTCAATGGCACCTTCCATTTGACAACTTGCCACAGTTGATCAGCGATTTTATTTCTTCCTTAGTGTCTCAGAAAATAATGGTGCATCTTCCAATTGCTGGTGTCCTTGATGCGATGAAGGATGAATACTTATGACAAGTGAGGAAAGCGTGGAGGACATTACTGAGGAGCAGGTGGCCATTGTTCATGCTCACAGTCATCAGTTCATTGTATAATAATTATGAGATGAGAGCCCAGCACACAGGCTTCAGTGCAGGTTAGGGGATACGAAGTGTTTGGGGAGCAGAAGGAAGGTAAAAAAGGGTGACGAGTCTGCCTCACTCACCACTAGAAGAAGGACGGCTATAGCCCTGGCCCAGTGTGGGGAATCACCACGTTCCTTCATCTCCCAGAACCAAAGAAGCAGTTTTTTTTAAAAAAGCAAATTCCTATGTATTTGCATTACAGCCTGAAATCTAAGTAAATCATAGTTTTTACAGAAAATATTGTATTATTTGAACACAGCATTTGTATCTATTGATTGTGATTTGTAACAATTAATTAATACTCAGATGTAACAGCTAAATAAAACACTGCTGTTGTATAACATGATTATAGCATTGATTGTCTACAGAACATTTTAAAGGGATGTAGAGTTACACAGCTAGGAAGATGTATGGAGGCTAGGTTTGGAACTCAAACCTGAATCAATTCCAGCCTTTCTAATTTGGAAAAATGGCAGCAGGACAGGTTGTGACACTAGAAACACTAGACCCAATATTACACGATCCTGTGCTTCTTGCACCGAGTGGGAATGTGGATGAGAAGACTCCGAGGTCCTTTCCAAATACATGCTTGTAGCGTCTCCCATGGTCATTGTGCGAAAGGGCCACCTGGCCTAACAATTCTCATGGAAGGCCAAGAGAAAACAATGCCACAGGCAGGAATAAACACCACTGGTCTACAAAGGACTATGCGTGAGACCTGGCTGGGATGGGGTGAGGGCAGGCTTGAAAGGCTTCATGGAAAAGCCCACTTGAGATGAGCTTTAGAGGTGGGACTGTATGACACAGTGATGGGAAGGACAGATGGACGTATTCCACAGAGGAGGAAAATCACAGGTAAGGCAAAGTGGCCAGGGGGGCCATGTTTTGGGCAGTGGCATTCAGTCCTGGCTGTGTATCAGAATCACCCAGAAACCTTTAAACAAATGATGCTGGTGCTGGGGGCTGCCCCTGCCCGGGCAGACGCTCACTGTCTGCACCCCCTGGGCTGGCGCACACTCACGCGGTTCCTTCCCGCTACAGGTCCACGGAGGCAGAGTCTCTGAGGCTGGGGCCCAGACAATGACATGTACAATTATTTTTCAAGTGATTCTGATATGCAGTCAGGGTTGAAGACATCTGACTTTCGGTACAGCAGGTATAAGAGTGTCACTGAAGTTTGGGGTATGAGTTAGGAAGGTTAGAGAGAAGAGTGAAGAGCATACTGGGGTTATTTTCTGGAGGGCATGTGCACCCGTTATGTCCTAGAAGGGAACAGAATCACAGCCAGCCGGGTCCAGACCCCTGGTGACTCACAGAGGCTGTGGGCGGCATTAAGGGACTCAACAAGAGGTACCAAGGCATCCGGATGTGTCAGCACAGGGAAGCCCCTCACCCCTAGATCTAGGAGAGGAAGGGGCAGGATCCCGGAGGTGGGACCAGCCATCAGGGCTGTGGTCTTGGAGGGATGCGGCCACTGCTCTGTGGCCCTGAGCGGGGAGGTAGTACACAAGAAAAACACCACCTCTCTCTCCTCCCACTAGTCAATCTCTTGCTGCTTTTTCCTGTTGGCCAAACCCAACCAGAAGCCAAGGGGCAAGAAAGCCCAGGTGAGATTGGGCTTTCTTGCACAGAGATCAGCTCCCCAGAGCCCAGGGCCGAGCATGGAGTGGGGGAGGGGTTAGGGGAGAGGGGATGGCAGGTAAAATGTAATCAGCCCAGCGCTAAAGGGCTTGTTAGAAGTTCTGAATTTGGTAGGCAAGGGTGAACTGCTGGAGGTTTTTGAGCAGATTCATGATTAGAACCATGCCTTCAAGATGCTTAAACTGTCATGATATTAAAAATTAACATAAATGCAGTAAAATGCTGACATGTAGGTTGATTAAGACCAGAAGGGAGCAGGAACATTTCCGCATGCATGCCAGCTTTGGTGCTACTCTGCAAGGTCAGAGGCTTTCCCCAGGGCTGATAATGATGGCCAAGGGCATGGGTGACCTCCCCACAGCTGCCCTGACCTTGGCCTGTTGGTGCAGTTTTAGCTTGCTGCAAATACTCTTTTCTGAAGAACAAAGCCCTGCCTGTTAATTATTCAATGAGTTGCTAAGGAAATAAACCAAAGTTTATGGGATTGATTCATCCCTCGTCAACATTAAAGCACCACGAAAATGTTGGCAGACACATACGGACATGTCGATTCCAAATTCCCGCGTGGGACTCAGGAATGGATGGTTCCTTGGGGGATGCGTGGGAGGGAGGGGGGCCACTTCCAACTGCAGCCACACTGGGAAAATGCAGTGGTGGGAAGAGAATCCCAGGCCAGGAGCAGGGCTCTCCACTTTTGCATGAGAAAAGAGATGTCTGTAGGCTTTTCATTACTAAGCAGTCTGAATTGGGGAATAAAGTCACCAGAATTGAGCGCTGTCGGAGGGGGATCCAATCAAGGCATCTCTTTTTGCCTGATATGGGTCAGCATCAAGGCCAAGTCTGTCCATACATGAGGAACTAACACGTAGAAGAGGGAGCAGATCTCCCTCTGCTATTCCTGGAGCAAGAACCAAGGCCAAAGGGGAATATTACTGAGATGCTCGTTTTCTTTCAACATGTGCAAAAACTCTAACACTCAAAGGCGCCCAACAAAGGAATGGGCTACCTTGTGAAAAGGCAAACTCCCCATTCTTACAGAAACCCAAGCAGATGTCTGGTGGTAACTTTTATAGCTGATATTTTGGAAGACAAAATATTCCTGCAAAGGAACCAGAGCAAAGACTGAGTTGTGTCACACTTGTTGAAGCCCAGGAAGCTCTCAGCACCTCAGAATGTAACCCTATTTGGAGATAAGCTCTTTGAAGAGGTAATTAAGTGAAAACATGGTCTTTCGTGTGGGTCCCAATTCCATGTGACTGGTGATCTTATAACAAGAGGGAATGAGGACACAGACACGCACAGAGGGAATTCCATGTGAAGACACAAGGAGAAGATACCGTCTACAAGCCAAGGAAAAGGCCTCAAAAGGAACCAGCCCTGCTGACACCTTCATCTCAGACTTCTGGCTTCCCGAACTGTGAGACAAAGCATTTCTGTTGTTTAAGCCAGCCAGTCTGGCTAATACACCCTCAATCTTTCTATGATTATATTATTTGATTTGAAAATTGAAAAAAAAAATTTATTCACTGGAGTGCAGAATAACACTAAGGATAACATGTCTTGGCGTTTAATAAAACAACAGGGGCCTCAGGCTGCAGTTGCAAATTACTGAGCTTCTTAAATAATTGAAATACGAGGCTATCACAGGGAAGAAATCACTTGCAGAATGTATTCATTCATTAAGGAATATCTATTGTGGGCTTTCTCTGTGCCAAGAACAGCAGATCTAAGCCACAAGCAATCAGCGGACCTATTTGCAGCAGGCAGAGCTACTGCAGGGAGGAGTCGGGTTTCCTGGGCAGAGGGGCAGGCAGGAGAGGCCATGTAGGTGGCCACTGGGTGTCCGGGTATTTGGGTATTAGGACATAGGAACAAGTGGCTCTTGAGTGAAAGAGAGAATTGACTTTTCTCTGCACCTCTATAATTGAGACCAATAGACAGAGGTGTCTGAGAAGTAGATTGTAGCTCAACATTAGAGGACTTATCAAACCCTCAAGTTCCATGAAGCTGAAATGGACTTTCCATTGGGGATGAAGAGGTATTTGGGCATTGGCTTTACAGTCACGTGTGGGGATGTTGTAGCGCAGTACCAGTATTGGAAGTGAGATAAACTACAACACCTTGAGGAGCTTTGCAAACTTGTTCTTCTGTGATATTTGAGGACAATTAACTTCACAATGGTATGATAGAAAGATGGAAATGCGAGGGCCTATTATGAAGCCTTCAGAATAATTCAGTTCTGAGAGGCTCTAGGTCTTCATGAGACTGTCAGGGGGTAGGAAAGCTGGACATAGTGAGGACAAGAGGGCTCCCCTGGCCCCCGCTCCCCAAGGGTCCTGCTACTTCCCCATTAGGTAGATCTGTCTGGAGCAGCAGTGGGTCCCTTGCCCTCTGGCACCTGGTTGCGCTTAGCCAATAGGGAGCCAGTAGGATGCTGAAAGGAGGGAGGAGGAAGGGGTCAGGATATTTCTTCCCTGGTTTTCCCTTCCACCTCAACAAGAGGGCCCCCTTGTTGGCCTGCTCTGAATGACTCTGTCCCCTCCTCCTGCCAGGCCAAGGGGATGGCAGGTCTACTGTGCCACACCTTTGTTAAGGGTCCCTCTGTAAATAGAATCTCCTCGAATTATCCTCATTTGAGTGTGCCCTCTACTTTATTTCTTGTTTTTCCTGACCCACACAAACTGCATGACTGGATTTGGTCAATGATAAATTTTCTGTAAGTCAATGCATTTCAAAATGCACTTTGAGGTGGGGGTGTTTTGTATGTGGCCAATCAGAGCAGCTCCATTAACCTCGTGGGCTTCTCTCTCTGAAATTCCATTTGTATAAAGGATTTCACAACTTAGACTCAGTTTGAAAAGCTCTGGTCAAAAAACCCCAAAACAAAACAACAACAACAACAACAACAACAACAACAAAAACCACAAAAAAAACTGAGCCTTAATTGTAAGTGTGGATTAGGAATTGACATTATCATCCAGTCCTTGCTGCAGATCTCAGGTAACCCAGGGTCCAGCCAGTTTCTTGGGCTGTAACTTTGTAGAACAATATGAAATGGAGGCTTGGCATTGTTCCATTTAATTTGATAAATGAACACTACTAGCAAGGTGGAGTGGCTTAGTGTCTAAAAAAATCCACTTTGCAGTGTAAATTATTCAGGTAACCTGTCTATATTAATCAAATCAGCTGGCTAATTGCCAAATCTCCACTTCTTTCTGTATTACTTAGGGTCAAGACGGAACGATGAGACGGGGTGGGGAGGGCGAGGGGGCAGGAGAGGTTGACGCCCATCCTGCATCTTCATCAAGATGCTGTAAGACGAAGCCTGCTCAGATGTGTCTCCCAAGCCCATGACATCTGCCATGAAACACTTGCTCTTAAGACAGCTCTAAAATCTGAGGTCAGGACAAACTGTGCTTCCTCAAGGAGAGGTGAGAATGCATTTTAGAAATCTTTGAGGAACCAAATTATGAGGACCAAGAAATATCTTCCTCCCATCGTGAGTCAGCTGTTTTCAACTGCCAAGGACGTAACAGTCAAAATGAGACGCAAAGCCCAACTCCACAGTCATTGATTGGCTAACTGTCCAAAAAAATAAGCTCTGTGAAGCATAATATTAGACAGCACCTGTTGTGTGAGCACCTGTACTCAATGAGGAAGGCAGAATAGAAGTGGAAACTAGTAGGAAAAGCAGATGTCAAGGGTGTCGATGAAACAAACATACCCTGAAAATCACTGGGGGACAACGTGAAGTGTCAGAGTATTTGAGACGGTTTTGTTCAAAATGAGATTTCTGATTTCTAGGAAAGAATACACATTTCTTCTCTACAAGGTAGAAGACTGGTGAAATGTGGAGCTCAAGGGAGGGGAGGCTGCCATCAGGGCAGTAGATGCCACGGTTCGCTGTGGGTTCCAAGGCAGTATCAGGAGTGGTGAGCCCAGGGTACTCTTTGGGGAAATGGCCTTCAATTGTGGAAAGTCTGCTCATTCCAGCATTTTATGTCTGCATCTGTTTATTATTTTTTCCCAACAGGACAGTGGTTTGGAAAGACCATTGGCGTGGGCCTCAGAAGCACTGGGGAAAAGCCCCACATGGGGCTAACTAACCGGGAGTGAGATGCTAACATTGCAATGGTTCCGGCCGACGTGAGCATGAAAGACAGTGGGCCGTGGTGGCGAGTCTTCAACACGGAGAGGGTTTTAGGTTTGCAGGCAGATTTGAGCATGCAGGAGGGGTGACGCCTTTCTATGCATGCTGATCCTCTCTGAGTGGATTCAGTGCTTGATCTGCGAGTGGAAGGATGGGTGGGTCCACAGAGGAAGGGCCTTGGGACAGGATATCTAGCTGTGCCCCACTGGGTTTCTGTCCCTCCCGTGGAATAGGGGCTTCAGCTGAACAATTTCATCATCTCTCCCTAAACTGTGCTCTACAATGTTATGTTCTACTCATCCATGAGGCACCAATTTTTCTCTCTCACTAATTGCCCAGGAAGAATTCATAGAGTTCTTAACATACTAGTAATCCTTCCTTTTCTTTTATTTAAAAAAAAATCAAAAATGAAGACATAGATGACTATTTTTCACATACAACTACTCTCAATTTAAAAAATTTTTTCTAACCAAACTAAATGTACAGCTTTGAGTTGCTTTACATACATAAAGCAGTTTATACATGGGTGGTATTTTTGCCTAGACATAAGCTAGAAGGATTACCTTCTATGCTTCAGTAATTCCATGGAGGATGGGAAGGTCCTAGTTGAGTTGGGCTGATCTGATATAAAATTTTGAAGGTCAAAATTCACTCAGAATCTCAAAGTTCGGACATGTCTACTCTGAAAACAAAAAACAAAGCAAACAAACAAAAACAAAAAACTCAGGTGAGACTGTCAAAAAGATAAAGACTATTTTACCTCTGTTATCACAGGAAACTTTCCAAGGTTAGTTTGACTAAGTGTCAATCCAGGAGCTTGTAAATTGACCCATAAACTTACACTTTCTGTTTTCTAGAATGCAATGCCAAAAGTTGAGAGGGACAGTTTAATATGGTAAATGGGCCCAAAACTCTTGATATCAAAACCAAAATTAGAGGCCAAATCAAGAAATCCGAAAACAGTATTAAAACACTAAGCAGATTCTCAAGTGGTAGAAGGTCCATAGTTCAGAGAATTTAAAATAAGAATAAAAATTGCCCCCAAATCCGCAGTATATGGTTTTTTTTAAAAAAAAAAAAATCCTTGAAATTTAGATCATCCCTGGCTCTGTCTTTCCTGAGCACGTGAAGACAAATGTTCCTCAGGAGTGATGTTTTGTCAGCCTCGTAGAGCAATTTAAAGGACATCAGAAATCTGCAAAACTGACAGCCAGAACTGACTGGCTGCTATTAACAATGCAAACCAAACCTCAGGGGTTCCCAAGTCCAACAGAGCAGCCCTTTTCATGATTTCAAATGAACAGCTAAGACCAAGTCTACATGAAGTCTATAGGGGTGATTAAATCGTTTGGAAAAGCATGGTTTGTTGTGATAATTAGTAATAAAGTGAGTAACTCCTTTCTTGAATGGAGCAGGGCCTACACTATTTTGAGTGAGACGACCTGTATAAAAACCAGCAGTGGCTGAAATGCACTGAATGCACATCGGGATCTGCAAGTACGAGTAATAAAATGCACTCCAGAAAGTCATGCATTTATTCAGGATTTTTCCTGATGAATAAAGTTGACGTTAGTTTCGCCTTTCTGCTGCTCACACTCAGGCTTCATTTTGTTTCACTTTGTTTTGTTTTGGTCAGACTTCAAGTCTCCAGATTCCAGTCTAACATGCCCGCTTGTTTTTGCGGGTGAAGCTGAGCGTCCTTGTGCCAAGAGGAGCTCGTCCTTCCCTGAGACGCTCAGCTACTGGCAGGTCCCACACCTCAGGCTGCAGGTACTTGCTGCTCTTTCCCAAGGGGAGGAGGTGACACAGAAGGTCACCACAGGCTCCTGTAATGTCAACTACGTAGAACTGCGCATGCTGACTTCCCACTGCCGGAGCAGGGGAGGTGGACACAATGTGTCCTGCCAAAGGCTGGCATTTCTTCACACACAGGGGTCACATTCTGGAGTTTGTGAGCTTCCTCCCGTCCTTTTTGCTTTCTCCCTCTAGTGCCCCAAGCACTCGAGAAGCCCTTTGACTTCACCAGGACCCGCAATCCACAGATTCTAACACCCTGTCTCTGTTTCTTATCTTGCGATGCTCTCATCTCCAATTTTAGAGCGTTTACACTGACTGTTCCCTCTGTCTGGAACATTCTTCCCGTCCATATCTGTATGGATCACCTCATTCAACCTGTTGCTCAAACGTCACCTTGAAGCCCATCTTAACCCCATGTAAATAATTACAGCCCACATCTGTCCCCCATGACCAATCTCAACTCTGATCTACTTTTAAAAAAATTCCCTCCTAACGTATTACTTTCTAATGTAAGACATCATGTATATTTTAGTTATGTTTACTATTGTTGTTGGTCTTCGCTCCCCAGCTAAAGGGAAAGCTCCCTGGATGGTGAGGGTTTTCTGTCTGCACTGGCATATTCCAAACATCCAGACCAGCACCAGGCAGGGGGGACACTCAGCCTGCCCCTGCTGAATGTCCTGTAGAGGTGAGTCCTGCAGACGCAGTCTGCAGCTCTCCTTGTAGATTAGAAGGACACTTTGTTCCGCACAAAATCTGATCTGGAGAGCCAGTGTGAATTTAGTCACTTCCTAGAGAACACACTGTTGACTTCCCTGTTTCAAAATGCCAATCACATCATTTTAAATCTCTTTTGCTACAAGCAAAATTGAATCTATAGTGTGGCTCGCGGGTTGGCTGTCTTCATCTCTTTTCATTAAAACCATAATTGCTTTAGCATGTAAATCTCTATCAGGTATTAGTATTATACAATAGGTGCACACTTTCCACGTAGAAAGTTGCCTGCTTGATTTCTCTCCTTTATGCTAGATGGTTTTGGGGGACATGAAACAAATGAAATATGCAGTAGATGATTTTATATCTACTTAGTCCTCTTGAATAGGCCAACTTACCCTGATTTGCATTGTCCTAGTAGCTCAATGAGAGGAAGAAAAAATATCTCTACAGAAATCCATTTTTCTCTTATCTGCAGACTTGCAGCTCACCCACAAGAAGCCCCACTCGTGGTCCCAGCAGTGAGGGTTACAGGAGGGATACTCAGGGCTTCCAGGTGCAGGGTGCTGTGCCAACAGGTTGTGGTTGCAGAATTTTTATCCTTATCCTGTAAGAAATGTCTGGTGTCCAGACAGGCATGTGTCAGTAAGCCTGGGACTGAGCAATGTGGTCTGAGAAGAATGGATTTGAACACACTTTGAAGGCGCATGTGAAAAAGACAGGTACGGAAAATACGAAGCCTTATAGAAAAACACTCAATTCTCATTCACTGCAGAGCAGGGTGTTAATTTGGCATATCATTTTTAAATTCTCAAAAATGAAAATAACTGGCTCTTTTTCATTTTTCTAATCAGAGACGTTGAAGTGAAAGTCATCACTATCAATGTTACAAAAATAGTCTTGAATGAATAATGCTTAATACTTGTTAAGCAGTGAGAATGATATCAAAATTTATCTCCTCAACAACAACTGGTTTAAAAACTAAATAAAAAGTAAGAGAGCATGTGGTATCTACATGCAAGGCATGTGCAGATTTCACTCATTCATCCATCCATTCATTCATTCCTCCACTGGTGATTAAGTGTTGGGCACTGCGTGGAGCAGGGGCAGCCTGGGGAATAAAACGGACACTGCTCTTATGCTGTTGGAGCAACTGGGCACTAAACAAACTAACCTGTAAATGAATGACACTCACAATTACCAATTGTGATAAGGAGGGTGAAGGTGTTTCAAGGGAGGTGAGCTGCCTGGTGGCAGTTAGAAACTAGGGCTTAGAGCTAAAAGCATAATAGGAGGCAGGACGCCTTAATTCCCCTCAACACACAGGCACAAGCAAAACACACACACACAACACACACACATATAAAACACACACACATAAACACACAAAATGTACACATATACACACATACAAAGCATACACACAAAAACCCAAAACACAATATACATAGCCATACACATATACACACTCAATACACACAAATAATACACACATACAAAGTATATATTAATACATTAAATGCTCATATAAAATACACAAAACACACCTATACAAAATATACACATACACACATAAATCCACACACAAAACATACGCACACAGAAACACACACACACAAAACATACACACACAACACATGCACAACATGCACATTTGTGGGCCTTTGGGGGGTGCTGGGCTTGTCGTGAGGGACCTGTCTCTCGAGGGAGGTGGTGTCTAGGAAATCTCCAGTGAAGAGTGGTCCCGGCACCTTGTTCTCCACATGGGGTGTTTACAGAGCGGCAGAACCCTAGGCCCTAGGAGCTGCTGGGGACCCCCGATGGAGAGGGCTTCTTGGCACAGCATGACGTGTGTCCCCTGGGGTTGTGGTGGGCCTGGAAAGACAATGTGGGCAACCACATCACCCGAGAGGTGATGGACAGCCACTGTGGGGTTGGAAGAGGTGGGAGAGGACCCAGAAGTCCCCACAACGCCACCTGAAGGAACACAGAGGGTGGAGAGAATGGGAGTGTTGGGCTTGGCTGAGCCAGGGAAGGGGTGCCCCGCTAGAGCTGCAGTTGGGCAGGGCTACCCTGGCTGCACTGGGGCATGGCTGCCCTGGGAGGGTGCACCCACTGGCAGAGAGTGCAGAGAAAGCTGAAATCCACCCCGAAAGGACAGCTCACACCCCAGTGGTCTCTGACTCACTTAGCTCTTACATGTGCCTCCTGTTTTCATGTTGAATAGTTGCAAAGGATGTAATTTCCAGCATTTGTAAATATTGCCTTTTAGTACACTGTGGCATCACTCTCTTAAATGGGCTAACTGGAACCTAAACACACTGAGATGTGATGCCTGCTTTCATCTTTTCAAAAACACACAAACCATCTCTTAATTAATACTCAGAAATTTAATGCCTTTCTCTTTTGCCTTCAAATTTCTGGTCCACTTTCCCCACAGAATTTTATCCTAATGGAACATATTTTATGCTTAGAATCTTTTATTGGTGTCTTTATTTCTGTTGTGCTTCTCTGCAAAAATAATACATGGAAATTGAATTTGTTTGATTTCATCTAAGTATTAAAAACTTCCTTTTGGGTCATATTGTTGTCACGACAATTGTAGTATACAATTGTTTGAACCAGTAAAAATATAATATAATTATGTTATATTATATTTCTTTCTTCTCATGCTCAGACACAGGGGCTCTGAGCACAGAGAGAAAGCTGAGGCCAGAACCAAGATTCCTCGGGCTTGTGTGGGCCTCAATAAGGGGTTTAGTTTTATTCCAGGCACTGTGTGAAGTTACAGAGTTTGAGGCAGGGCCGTGACATGACCCAAGGTGGGAAGGGACATGGATCATCAGCTGGATTGAACATGACTGTGAGGAGGTGCCAACAAAGACTCCCAAATTCTGCCATGAGTAAATACTTGGTTGGCTTCTCTGTAGTCACCAAATTGTTTTTGTATGTGGACCTCACATTATTGAAAGTAAATTGGACACGTTAATGTTGCTCCATTCATACACACGATAGGAATAGTCAAGTTCTACTTTGGTGGAACCAGCTAATATGTTCTGTCAGGCCACAGGAGTTTAATGTTTCTAGTATTTACAGAGTTAATTTAGTAGTGACATACAGCTTTATCTCCTAAAACTACAACACACTCCATCTGGTGCAGGCCTGCAGTTAAGGCTGATTAGAAAGATAAATGAGTGACCACGCAAACCCAAAGCCTACAGCTACTGCTATGACCAGGATGTTTTCAGAAAGAAACAAAAACCCTTCGATCATTTTTTCCACAGACAACACAGATCAACTGTTACGGGATGTCGTTCAGATTCAGTGAGAATTATTTGATAAGGCAGTTAATACATATTTTATCAAAATATATCATAAAATATTCATTCTAATTACAGAGCCGTAATTCTGAGTCATCATGGAATACATAAAGGTTAGGCTTTTCTTGTTTTTGTTGATACATAATAGCTGTACATATTTATGGGATACATGTGATATGCTGTTATATGATAGAATATATAATTATCAAGTCAGTGTATTTAGGATATTCATTACCTCAAGTATTTATCATTTCTATGTGAATGTATAATCTTTAAACTGGAAGTCATGTGGGTAAATTATTCTAACGACTTTTACTGAATCTTTACACTTTTGAATTGATTAATTGCATTTTTTCTATGTTAATTTATAATAATTTAAATTGCAAAAGGAAAATATGAATTATTTTAATGTGTCAGGCACCAGATCATGAATTTTCACATACATTGAATTATTTTAAAAGTCCCAACACTGATATTCTGATTTTGAAGATGAGAAAACGAAAAGAAGCTCTTATGTGTAGGAGAGCTGGGATTTTAGTTGCTGTTTTCCAAAGCCAACCTTGGTTTTCCTAGCACTGCTCTGTAGTTGCTGCCCAGAAATAGGCAGATGCAACCTGCAAGACCAAAAAAAAAAAAAATTGGCTTGTCTAGCTCTCTGTAGCTTTCTGGAAAGCAAACTCTTCCAGGGAGAAGTGGTTCCAAATAATAGGCTCAGTCCTCTAGGTATAAGTCCTCTGTAGCGTCTGGCTGTTAATTTGCGCTGTCTTGTTACATCTCCAATATCCTTAAGCAGATTTATTTCATATTTTATCTAGATCTTGTAGGTGTCCTCAATTGAGGGACTGGTCTAAATTACCCATTCTACCCTTACTCAGAGAAGATGTCATAATCTATTTTTTTAACTCAACATTTTATCTCATATCAATAACCCATAGTTTATTTAACCAATGCCACTTTGTTACACAATTATACAGTTTCCCAATTTTTACTACTCTAAATCGTCCCAAATAAAAGAAACAATAAGAAGAACAATAAAAAATACAAACCAATATTAAGTGATTAAAATGAGCCATACATTATGCAAAATGATTATGTAATGCTTTCTTGACCTCAAAACAACCTTATTCTACAGCTGAAATACAAAGAAGCTCAGAAAGGTTAAATTACTTGACTGAGATCATAATTGGAAGGCGATGGGGCCAGATTGCTTACTTGTCATTAGATGAAGTACCTGCTGAAGGGAAATTGACAACCCTGACAGCCAGAATACACCCTGGTCATGTGGCACCTGGTTAAGGGGTGATTGACACACAGAATAATATAGGAGAAATAGGGAGACCCTCTAAGATAAGGTCTAGGTCAAAAGAAATGAAATTTTGAGACTAGATATCAGTCTAGTTATAGATATAGAAGTATCTATGGAAAGAGAGGGAGAGAGAGACACCAGCTGCCTTTCAGAAAAATTTTACCAAATGTTCTCCCCACCAGTAGTGTATAAAATGGCCATTTCAACATTTTCTTTCAAGTGAACCATCTTCTCCTTGCCCATTTCTTTTCAGTAGCAGTCTCAGTGGTTCCACACACCACCATATTCACAGTGACTTCACTGAGTTTTAAAACCTGCATCTTCATATAAATTTGCCCTAAAAAAAAAACCCAATTGGCAGGAGCTATGATAGAAATAAAGAGGTCTAAAGAATGGATGGTTATCAGGCAGAAAATAGAAATTTGAGATAAATCAAACAGCAGATTGCCTAATTTGATGCCAAATAGAAAAGGAAAAATCTAAATGGAGGTGGGAAAAGGTGAGGGGGAAATTATCTATCACCCAAGGTAGGAGGGAGGTAATGAAATCTATCCTTGAAAATAGAAAAGTGAAAGAAAAAGTAGAGAGGTGATACTGAGCCATTCGAAAATGGAGAAAGGAAGGTGTCCACATGAAGTAGATCTAACCCCACTCCCAT
>CAUYRT010019418.1:0-24341 GCA_963574885.1 Lepilemur ruficaudatus
TTCCGTTTATTTATTGTTCAGTCTCATTTAGTAGAACATAAGCCACTGGTGGCCAGAAATTGTGTCATTTAATGGATATTTTTATCTCCAGACTCAAACACTGTGCCTGGCAACATAGTAAATTTAATAAGCATTCATTCACTGAAAGAAAGAATGAATGGAACAATGAACAAATAGTTTCCATGGATAATTGTTAGCTCAATCTGAACTGAAACTGTTGGTTTTGGTCTTGGAGAAGGATAGATGGCATTTCAAGCTAGAGGAGCGTCATAAGCAAGAGCAAGTGAGTATGAGGACCAGGACACTTTAAGGTCTCTGGGAAAATCAGTGTGTTTGCAATAGGAGATTGATACATACCACTCATGAGTGAGATATTGCTGAAACGTCACACACAGAGCAGGTCCTCAATACGTGTTTGATAAATAATGCTGGGAATAAACACACTCCAGAGTGTTGAAAAAGTCTGAGGTGATCACAGCAATTGTGTCAAATTCACTCAAAATACTCATTTGGGAAAGCCCCAAAATGGGCTCACTTTGGTGTCACTCCCTAGGTCCCCCAAGAGGCTGACACAGATCTCCTGCTAAATAAGTGGAGCTGTGATCGGACAAACAGAGGTGCAGGGGTTGCAGCTAAAACTGGCCAAAGAATGTGCCTGCCTTTGGGTCTTGTATAATACTACGCATGCTGCCGCTTGCTTTCCATGTCTTCACCTGCTCTTTCCTGCACAAATTGAGCAAATTGAGCTGGCAATAAATGGATGAAATGTACCAAATTGCATTTGCTTTAGTTTGCTGGATTAAAGTTTCTCTCCCAGTAAATGAAACTAGGGGGAGTCCAAGCAAGCATTATCCCCAGCGGAATTAATGACGCACTCTTTGCAAATCAGCCACTACACATGGGTATTTTTGTGCTGCTTGGGTATGGGTCGGGGAAGGGGCACTACGGGAAGGATGGGAGAAGATAGAAGATGTTGCTGCAAACAAGGTGACTATTGCCAAACCCCCGAGTCTATGACTGTATTATGACTCATCTCTTCTGTAACAGCAATGTTTGTAATCATATCTGCCATTTATTGAGCAAGTACTAGGAATCGTGCTAAGCACTTTCCACACATTATTTAATTTAATCTCCATAAGCACCCCATAAGGAATACATTATCAACCTCCATGTAACAGATAAAGAAACTTTAAAATCAGAGAGGCCCATTAACTTGCCTGGTGTCACATTGTAAACGGATGACAAACTGCGATTCAGACAGGGGTCTCTATGAGTCCAAAGCCTGTGTCCTAAACCTTTCACTCTATTTCTTCCTATCACAAGGCCTGTCATGAGGTCCTGCTTTAGGCAGAGTGAGGGTGTTTGCTCAATAATGAAACAAACAGATGACAGTGAGGAATTGTTTGTCTACATCCTACTTTGTAGCCCAGAAAATTTGAAGCAGCTTTCAAAAATATCTGCAATGAAATTGAAAACTACAAATATAGGCAAAACAGAAGGTCCAGACCAAAGTTAAAAAATGCTGAAACCTAGCTATGCAGTGTGCAGCATATAAAAGTTATTAAATTTAAACAACAAAATCAGGTTTGAGCATCCTGTCTGCTGAAGCAAAAAGTAAAACATAATTGGTTGCTTGATGTCCAGCATTTATAAAGGAAAAGCATGCTGATTCTTCAGAGGAAGCAAAAGCTTATGATCCTGTAAACTTGCGAATTTACCACGTGTCAGTCACAAAACCAGGAGCTAGGAATATGGTGGAAAACAAAGCAAGCATGACGCCTGCCTCTTAAAGCCTACGGTCTAATGGAAAGACAGCCCTAAAAAACACAATCAAAATTTCAATTATTCAAAAGGGTGCTGGGTGTCGAGAAAATAGGGTTACCTAACTCAGTCTGGGGGCATCAAAGATTTCCCAGTGAAAGTGATATTTAGCCAGAGGCAGAATGATATTTAAGTAGCAGTGAAAGATGAATATTAGACAGACAGATAAAAGGTAAGGACTTGGGGTATTAGGCAAGGAGAAGGTGACTGACAGAGGAATGGCATTTGCAAATGCCCAGCAGTGAGTGAGAGTATGATATGTTCAAGCATGAGAGAAGTCCACTGTGGCCATAAGAGAGTAAGAGACAGAAGGAGATAGGAGGTTAGGACACATCTAACCAGGTCATTCTGGGGCCAGTTCGTACCAACTGGTAAGAGCCCATTGTGCATGTCTCTTCCAACTACAGTAGTAGCTTAAGAACAGCCATGGGCCAGGTGTGGTGGCTCCTGCCTGTAATCCTAGCACTCTGGGAGGCTGAGGCAGGAGGATCACTTGAGGCCAGGAGCTCAAGACCAGCCTGGACAATATAACAAAGCCTCATCTCTACCAAAAAAAAAAAAAAATGGAAAAAAAATGAGCTGGGTGTTGTGGCACATGCCTGTAGTCCCAGCTACTCAGGAGGCTGAGGCAGGAGGATTGCTTGAACCCAGGAGTCTGATGTTGCAATGAGCTATGATCACACCACTGCACTCTATCTAGCTCATGCAACAGAGTGAGACCCAGTCTTGCAAAAATACACACACACACACACACACACACACACACATAGCCATGGTGGGAAGATTTATACCAAAGAAATTGACAAACATGTAAGACTCTATTTCTTCCACCAGCATTTACCCTTTCACCACTGCGTATGTCCATATTTCCTGATGGCAGTTCTGCCAGGAAGTACCTTGGAGGGGGAATCAACTGAAACTGAGATCAGAGAAGGCTTCTTGGAAGAGGGGCATTTAGGCTGATAATTAACAGTGAGCTAAAGTCTAATCCAGCAGGTTGGAACACTGAATCCAGAGAGGTAGTCAGTCGCCAACAAGTGGTGGGGAAGCCTAAATGATTAATCTTAGAGAGAGGCACTATGGACAGAGAGAGTATCTGCTTAGCTATAAGAAAACAGCAGTAGAATATTCAAAAACCAGTTGGTATTGGGGGACCCCAGTAGGCAGTTATCACTAACCAGTCAGCAATCGAATATTCCAGAAAAGAAATCTGATCCCTTGAAAAAGGAGGCAGGAATCTGAGACATCAAGCAAGTCTCAGTCTTGCAGGAATGTCAAGTGGGGCAGGTAATTTCAATAAGGACCCAGGGATATAGAACTCCAGGGAGAGTCTTCTGCTTAGGAAATACACAAGCCCAGCAGCTAGGTCATAAGGCGACCAGCACATGCCCTTGTTGAATGCGGTACACCCTGCCTGCCGTTCTGCATCATCGTTTTCGCTTTGTGATGTATCAAATAGATAGGGGCTGAGGCTGCCTGGGAGCCTCCAGCCGCCCCAGGTGTGCGGAGAAAGGAGGCCAAAGCAGAAGTAGGCTAGGATTTGGAGATGTGAGGATACGGATGACCAGAGGAGCCAAGAGGTGGAGGCAGAGAGGGGCAGGGGAAATAGCAGAGCAGTTTCGCATGAAGAAAAATGGCACTTCTAGGAGATAATGTTGGAAAGGTTAATTAGGGCCAAGATGTTAAGTGCCTTAAATACTTGGCTGAGATGATTTGACTTTAACCAGCAGGCGGTGGGAGCCGTTCCAAGTGTACAAGCAGGGCCGTTAACGACGTGTCCAGAGCCACACTTTGAGACTAACCTGGCGCTATTGCAGACATTCGGGGATGGACAGGAGAGAAGCCAGGGTCCGGTATTCCTGCAGAACTCAAGCAGCGCTGCACTCACAGCGTGCACTCCGAGAACGTGGTGAGGAAAACAGCATTCGAGCTTGGTGAGCACCATTCCTCGCTATTTTAAATCCTTTTCCTCTTCTCAAATACCCTTCCTCTGTCCCAACCTGCCCGCCAAGCGATTGAATTCCTTCTCTCTTTTGGAAGATTGTTTTATGAGAAACTAATGCCCTGGAAAGTTTGACAGCCTTATAGTTTCCTGCAAAGTTTTAACTGTTATTCTCTGTAAGAGTGACCATGATCTTTTCCAAAACACTTGTGCTATTTTCTGTTTCCCTATCTTAAACTGAGGCAATATGTTGGAGGTAAGGTTGTTAACTTGACAAAGGACCCTACTCATCCCCTCTAAAATGCTACATGAAACACCCTATTAAAATCTCACTAAAAAAAAAGAAAAAAAAACTGTAAGAAACTTAACTTCAAAACTCTGTCCTTGGCAAATTTAGACCTCAGCACCTTGGAAATACTCTCCTAAAATGGAGCAATGATGAGTGTAGTAATATTTTTGCATTTGAGTCTGAAGATCTGGATTTAAATGTTGGCTCTACCACTTCATAGTTGTGTGATTTTAGGCAGGTCACATAGCCACTATGAGCTTCAGTTTCTTCTTCTATAAAATGGGAGTGCTTATCTCTGTCTTGCCTGGGAGGATTATTGTGAGGGTCAAATGAGATAATGCACAAGCATTTTTTTCTTTTTTAACTGCAAAACACTGCTCAAATGACAAGGAGTGATTTCATCATCACTGGCTCCTTTTCTTTGGGAGTTTCCATGCACTTCCAAGCCCACATGAGAAGCCCCCCACAGCACAGAGAGCATTTACACTCCTTGGATGGGCTAGTTGACCTTCTTGCTGTCAGCAGGAAACCCATAATTATCCTCTCCTCTGCACAGACTCGTTTTTCACTTGAAAGGTGGGTAATAAGGGAGAGATAAGGAAAGTAGCCTCAGATGACAAATCCCTGCTTGCCTGACTCCAAGTTGTACACGGCTAAGGAGGTGACTGTCGCTGGTTCTGGAAGCTCTTCCTCAGCTGGCTCTGCCTTTGTAGCCTCACTTTTGAAGGCTGATGGAGGAGGAAAGTCACAGCCTCTGGATCCTTCTGTCTGGTTAGATGTAGGAGGAATGTTGTAAGCATCCCTCCCAAGACAAAGCGGCTCTGTTGGAAGATCTGAGGGGCATTTATCTCCCTGAAATGCACACTAATCTGTCAGTCACAGGTGACCGTAAGGGGATAATGAGCAGGATGGAAAGGGGAGGGGGCCGTTTTCATGGGCAGAGAGCACAGCCTTGGGGTCCTGCAGCCTCCCCATGCTTGGAGAAGAGACAGAGCTGACACAGTGCTCAGGGGTGAGCATAAAAGGGAGTGGGGGGAGATGTGAGGGGAGGCGTGGGAAGCACTGCAGTCCTCATGGGAAGGAGAGTCCAAAGACCTGAATGCAAATTTCAGCCTGGCCACTTCTCAGCCAGGTGACTTCTCCGAGCTTCAGTTTCCTAGTCTATAACATGGGAACACTGGTGCTGGCCATGTTGCCTTCCTAACATCACAGGGCTGCCTGACAATTCCATGAGGTAAGAGGTGTGACAACATTCTTCCTCACGCCTTCCTCGTGCTTTCGTCATCCCATAACTCTGACTTGTATCTACTCCTTCCATCAAAACTGATCTGTGCGTCTCGATAAACTTACCCATCCTTGCTATTGAGCACGTTGGTGCAAATGGTTCATATTGCACCCTTCTGGTGAAACGGGGTTGCCTTGCGCATTGTCAACAGCCTTGTGATGTCCTCAATTCTTTAATTCTTGGACTAAAGGGAGTTCTCTAGAATCCCTGAAGGCCCACACAGGCCAAGAGGGCAGGACTGGGGCAGGGTGGGGGGTACTGAATGGGCAGGCTTCACGAGCCTAAGCTCCACTTCAACCAGAACAGATCCCTCATCTCTTTTACATAGGATTTCTTAGCAGGATGTCTTCTGAATAGAGGACAGCTGCTTCAGGATGGAAAAAAAAAAGATAATAACAATAATTTAAAACTACCTTAGAAATACAGTTGCAGAAAAGCGCCAACTTAGGACAATCCTCTCCAGACCCTCCGGAGCTTGCCAGGTCAAACATGAACATGTTATGCACAGGTGGGTGAGTGGAGGAGTGACTGTTTTCAACAGGGGCTGCATCCCATAATGGAGGCAGGGCTGGGAGACACTGCTGACCTGATCATGCGATATTGCCATCACGCACACTCTCTCACCTGTTTCTCTCGCTTTCCAGATGTCACCATTGCCGTCCCGCAGATATGAGCTTGCAGCTCCCCCACGGGTGGTGATGAAGGGGAAATTGAAAGCACCAGCATCTTCATTTCATGCTGAAGGCTTTCACAAGAAAGGCCCATTTTCCAGGTTTTGCCTCACGAGAGCCTCAAAGTATTTGTGATTGTTCAGAGAACACGGGAACTCATCCGCAATGCTGTCCACATGGGTCCAAGCCAACCATTTCCTTCACAAATGAGCAGCTACAGCAGGAATAAGAACAAATGCAAACCACCACAATGGTGTGCCAGGCCCTGTGCTAAGTGCTTACCTGCACGACTCCTTTTCCCATGAGGATTCTGCAAGATAGCCAATAGCACTTACTTTTTACAAGTGAAAACAGTAAGGCTCACAACAATTATATATCTTGCCCAAAGTCATAATGCTGCTAAGTAGCAATGCTGAGATTAGAACTTGGGTCTTTCACTCGCAAACCTAACGTTTTTATACTACACTAAGCTGACTTGGTCATTATGCAGCCTTGGACCTTCATACAACCCCTGAATGAATGTGCCTCAGGGTTTTGCATATTTTACACCATTCTTTCAGCCCCCTTATATTTCTACAGTGATTCTAGTCAACTTATTATGCATTTCATCTCCTTTGGCCCAGTCAATTGAAGACTAGAAATGGGACAAATAAATGAGTGAATTATTGAAGAGAGACATGTATAGGCTAATGAGTGAAGGAGAAATTAAGTGAATGAACAAGTGAATGAATGAAGGAGGCATACTGTAAAACACTTACATCCAGCTAAGTCAATGAGTCATACAGTTGAGTCTAGAGACAGTTATGAGAGAATGATACAGGGGAGGGGCAGTTCTAGGAGCAAAGAGTAGAAAATCTCACAGAAGTATTTGAAAGCTGAGGACACAGGCCTGTATTTATAGGACAGGGAGATGAATGCAGAGATCAGGTGTGGGGCTGCTTCAATGCATCAGACAGATAGGTATACACAGGCAGAGCTTTCACTCCTGGTGAGCAGGAGAGGGAGGATGGCAACTATAACATCCTGCTTGGTGCCTTTGGCACAGGTCTCACTGAAGGCTTTGCTCCAATGTGTGTCATTAAGAACAGGACACAGGTAATGGGAGAACCCCAGGTCCCTGGAACATCAAAGGCATATACTTTTATGCCTCAATTAAGATTTCCCTCTCAAGGCTTGCAAACACAATTTTGCCTTTCTCTACTGGGCTGGACCAGACACAAATACATGCACTGGGTCTTTTTGGAACACAGAGTTCATGATTGTAATTAACAATTTCCTTCTGCTAAAGGGAATAGGGTTTTGGTATACAACATGGCCTCTTTGTGAGAATGAAAACTGTAGTCAGAGGTATTGGGTGGGCTGTCGGCCAAAGACTGCCTGTCATAGCCCGATAAGGCTTCAGGGCACAGAAGTTTGAGGTAAGGAATTAAGAGATACAGTTCTAGACAGGAAGAGAGAGGAGCAGAGGTGGGGTTAGGAGGATGCCAGTTCAGCACGTGTGGTATAGTGCAAAGAGCATCCACTTTAAGTCAGAAAACCTACGTTTTGTTGTGTTCTGGCTTTACCACTTTCTGTGCTGCCTTGGGAATTCATAGAGATCCTTAAATCCTACCTTCTTGTAAGAAGGGATAACAAGACCTCTCTCAAGGACTGTTACATTAAATCTATATTGCCTTTCTGGGAAAGTTTATTTCAACATGCTCTTCTGGACTCATACTGATTCACTGATAACCTTCCTCTGAGACCCTAAATTGGTAATTGTCCTTCCAAATAAATCATCCTAGAGCAGAGTACTTCCATTTCCTTCCTAGCCCAGTACAATCTGCTGAATGGCTCTGGATGCCCTATGGGAGGAACCGACCTCCTAAAACAGAAACTTCAGGTGCTTCATATGACAGGGATGACTTAGAAGGAGTTGGTCTTATAAAAGGACATGTAAGAATATTAAGGCGATTATACTAAAGAAGTGTACCACAAATAAGCTGGTGTAAATGAAAGCACTGGAGATCTGTGAAATGTTAGAAATTCAGCCTTCGTGTAAGGAAGGACTGACCTCCATTATTTCACTTGGCACAGTGCCCTCCAGGTCCATCTGTGTTGTCAAAAGCTACAGCTTTTCCTAGCTAATAATATTGCATTGTATATTTAAAATGTGCTGAAAGAGTAGATACTATGCTAAGTGTTCTCACCACAAATAATAGTAATAAAGTGAGAGAAAACTTTGATTGATATATTTTTTTCTCTTTTCTTTTAATTTCAGCATATTATAAGAGTACAAATGTTTAGGTTACATATATTGCCTTTGCACCGCCAAGTCAGATCTTAAAGCGTGTCCATCCCCCAGATGGCGTGCACTGCACCCATTAGCTATAAATATACCCATCCCCTCCTGCTCACTCCCACCGTCCCCACACCTAATGAATGTTACTGCAATATAGGCACATAAGTATTGATCAGTTAATAATACCACTTTGATGGTGAGCACATGTGGTGCTTGTTTTTCCATTTTGTGATACTTAGTAGAATGGGCTCCAGCTCTATCCAGTATAATACAAGAGGTGCTAGGTCACCATTGGTTTTTTGAGGCTGAGTAGAACTCCATGGTCTACATATGCCACACTTTATTAATCCACTCATGTATTGATGGGCACTTGGGTTGTTCCCACATCTTTGCAATCGTGAATTGTGCTGCTATGAACATTCTAGTGCAGGTGTCTTTTTTAGAGACTGTCTTTTTTTACCTTTGGGTAGATGCCCAGTAGTGGGATTGCTGGATCGAATGGTAGTTCTACTTTTAGCTCTTTGAGGAATCTCCATATTACTTTCCACAGAGGTTGTACTAGTTTGCAGTCCCACCAGCAGTGTATGAGTGTTCCTATCTCTCCACATCCACACCAGCATTTATTATTTGGGGACTTTTTGATAAAAGCTAATCTCACTGGAGTTAAGTGATATCTCATTGTGGTTTTGATTTGCATTTCCCTGATGGTTAGAGATGTTGAGCATCTTTTCATGCCCTTGATGACGGTGAAGGTTTCCTCAAGTCCATTGAGTCATAGACATCAAATATGAACAGATACAGCAACCGTTTCTCAATGAAGTGATAACAAGATTCAGAGGAAACCCAGATACAAAAGCAAAGGTCCACCCTCTCCGGTGATGCATCCTTGGGAAAAAGGCAAACCGCCGCTGCTTTGCGTGGGCACCTTCACAGTGATAGGCGGCGTTCAGAATCTGATCTGTGTGGCTGTAGAGTGTATTCTCACCACTTTATCTTCCTACCTCTTCCCCTGATGTATGGAAAGCGCCTCATTCAACCAAGGACCAAAAGGCTTGGGGCAAAAGCAGGAAAAAGGGCAGTGACCCTCTCCCTCCTCTAATAGAAACGGGATTGCCAAGCATCGAACAGGATTCAAATTACCCTGTTTAACTGTTTAATTCTACGTGCGTGCATCTGTGTGTTCCCCGCACCCTGCCCCAATGGGATCCCAGAATAAAACGATTATCACCGAGTGTTGAGAGCCAGAGGAAAAAAAAATATTATATATATCGCCCAAAGAAAATCTTTCAATACTCTCGCTTCAAATAGCCCATTCATCCCCCAATGGCCAGAGAGAACTCCAGGAGTCGAGCGCTTCCTCGGTAAATAAAGGGATGGGGACGCGTGCACGCACACCGGCAGACAAAGCCTGCCTTTCATTCTCCGGTAAACGCAGGCGAGCCGCGCAGTGAGCACGTGCGAGCCAGGCCGCCCTCCCCGCAGAGCCGGGTTCCGTCCTCCAGAGCGGAGTCGGGGGAGCCCGCCCTTTAAAGTCCTGTTTTGAAAGCAGCCGGCTGCTTGAAAGGCGGCTCAGATGTCCCTCGCGCGGCCGCCGGGCTCCACAATGGGCTCCTCCGCTCGGAGCCGGGTCCCCGCGGGGCCGCCCAGACCGAGCGCGCCGTGGCCGCGGGTCCCCAGCCCCGCGCAGCCCGCGAACCCCGGCGCCCCCGTCCTCCGTGGCGCTGGCGAGGACGGCCTGCGCTAATGAGTTCCAGCAAGAGCGGTTTCTGGGGCTGGCTGCCCACGGGACTTCGGGGCATCGCATCGGGCTGAGTTTTCAATTCTTCTTTTAAGCTCACTTACTTCAAAGTTTTCCATTTGAAGCTGTTGAGAGAGCCCGATAGACGCAAGAGAACAAAGGGCAGCAAAGAAAAAAAAAAAAAAACCCTGAAAAATGCTTCAAGCAAGGAAAAAAAGATAATTAAAAATATAGCTCAAGCAACTGAAAAGACGATGATGAAGACATTAGGAGCTTCCCCACGACCATGCCTGACCCACTACGTTCTAACTGCACTGAGAGGTAACTCACTGAAAGGTAGACATCCTGGGCTTACCAGGAACTGAGGTCAACTCAGTGCTGGGGAATTAAGAGGGGAAGTCACCAACAAGAACTGTCGCAGCTTCTTAGAGTAGACCACATATTTCCTCTTTGGCAGTTTGCAGATTGACAAATCAATATGAAGATTATTCATCTCCAAAAGAGGCTCCTCAGACAAATAACTTCCCCAACATCACCAATGAATCCTCAAAAACAGCTTTTAGTTTGCTTACTACATCACAGATGAGAAAAACAAAGCCCAGAGAGGTTAGGTGACTTACCCAAGCTAACACAGCCTGTAGTTCTGAGGCCTGGATGCATTTTTCAACAAGCCATTCTGCCTGCAACTAAGTAAGTACATAGATAAATAAACAAATGAAATAAAGAAAAAGGGAGGGGAAAGTCGCTAGGGTAGAGTTTTAATCCAGTACGCTAAAGAAATTGGAGCCTCAGCACAGACCCACAAGCCCACTGCCCATATAACATGGGCCTGTTAAATAAATGAAATCATTATAGTGGTCATTTACTTAGCATGGGAACAGCATCTATCAGATGCAAAAGTCATGTAAGGCTCTGGAAAAAGTTCTAAGAAGTCAAACAAGGTGGGTGTCAGAGCTCTAGGAACTCACTGTGTAGTAGGGAAGCAGGATGCACAGTCATACATACAGCAAGGGTAGAAAGGAGAGGAAAGAATGGAAGCCTCAGTATCATATTCGAAAGTAAAGTCACTGTGAGGATTAAAATAAATAACGTGTGAAATACATGGAACAGTGCTTGGCACATTTTAAGTGCCGGATGAATACCTTCTACTTTTTTTACGATGTGGCAAGCATTTTGCATTGTGACCTCGCTGAGCCTTCATCACAGTGCCATGAGGTCTATGAATGTGTTCCTATTTTACAGATGAAGAAACTGAGGCCCTGAGAGTTTCTGCCACCTGCCGAAGTTTACTTACCCAGTAAATAAGGAGTTAAGCTCTAGCCCCAGGGCAGTCTAACTCAGGTTCATTCTCTTTCTAGCTGTGTAATATTGCCTCCCAGAACCCACACCAGAAGTGCAAGATTAAATTTGATTCCATCAAAAAGTTTTCAAACATAGCTTAACACTTCTCCTGTGCCAAGTATTTGCTAGGCAATGGGAATACAAACAAAAACAACATAGTTCCTAGTACCGAGTTTCAAAGAGAATATCATAACCATTAGATCCCTGTGGAAATTACAGATTTAAAAAAGAAAAAAAAAAAGTATTCCAATGTTAGCTCCCATAGCTCTCCAATGCATGGCTTTTACTTCAAACAGACTCCAACCTTGAGCTCAGTGCTCCCTCCCCCTACCCACTCCTTCTATGTTGTCTACCAGACTGAAAGCTTTGATGTAAGCCAAAGCTATTAATAAGGCAAACACCCTTAGGAGGGCAAGTTACCTATCCAAGATCATTTTAACAAATCTCCCATCCAATACAAAGATTTTCTCACATCCTCAATGGGTCTTGAGTACCTCTAAACAAACTACATTTGGGAAACACCCCTTTGTGTATGTACACAGTTCCAAGACCCAGATACTTCTCATTTATGAAATTATAAATTCCACCCACAATTCTAGTTCTGTCAATTAGGATATACAAAGTAAGCCTGATCTCTTTAATTCTGACGTTTTGTTAAAGTTGCACCCTTTCCCCACTGTATTCAACATCTCCGTTGCACTAGGTCCCTCCTCAGAGAACATGGTTTGTAGGCACATCCCACACGCTCTCCTCAATAAGGTCTCGAGCTTGTCAGCATCCCTCTTAAAGTAAAAATGACAGAGGCAAACTTTTGGTCCCACCAGAGCTTTACTTACAGCTAAACTTCTAGTTGGGCATTCCACTTTTATGAACGCTATCTGAGTTTGCATTAGCTTTCCTCCACCTTGGGAAGGGAGAATCCGGTGCCAGCAGCAATATTGTTAGTTCATCTGCATCTCTGTTGGGGACAGGAGGAACAGATAATTAATTGTTTCTCTTCTGCACCAGGCAGCCTGCTTTCTTTGGAAAAGTTGAGCATTCCTCATCCAGCAGTGGTTTCTGCAATTAGAGCTAGCCACAGCCAGGAGTTTGATTAATAGCTGGGAGGTTTCTCCTTTGCTGACAAATGGGAAAAAGAGAAATCAGATAGGGAGAAGCCGAATGCATTTGCTTAGCACAGGGCCTGGCTGCTGCTCTTTCCAGAGGAAGAGCTGCAGTAATTTCCTAGGGACTGAGAGGGAGGAAAAATCTCTTAAAAGTTTGCAAAGTAATAGATCCAAAAAAAACAAAAACTAAAACAAAAAACAGATGTGCCTGTCTCTCTGCAGCAGAGCAGAGAGGGCTGGAATGAGTGGGTCTCTGGAGCTGGAGAGCATCACCCCTCACGCAGAACACGTGGAAAAAGTAAGGCCCAGAGAAGGTGACCTGGCTTGCTGAAGGTCACAAGAAAATCAAGGCCAGCTGTGGTCAAACTTTATATTTTGAAAAGTCATAGAGTCACTTTGCTCAAGCTGGGAGGCAGCAACAAGGACAGTTAGACCAAAATGTTCACACTGAAGAGACTAAATTCCTGGATCCACAATTTTAGACCCCCAACCAAGCTTCTATCTGTGATATCACAACTGCCTGTAGCAGAAGGAATTTAGAGACCTAGAGTAAGATCTGCAAGACAGAAACTGGCCACTTTACAAATTCTTCTCACGGGTCCTAGTTTTTCCCTCTACGACTCTACTAAATAATTAAAATCCTCGGCCTCCTTGGAGATTAGAAGACAGTGAATCTCTCCCCAGTGCACTGGAGCATTTTTCTCTCCCTCCTGAACATTCCAAGTTCCCAGAACCTCTCCTTAAAGGGCCTGGAGGGGATGGGAAGTGGGGCTGGTGGCTGACGATGACAGGCCACTGAGGAAAATCTATGGGCCCTGGGGCTAAGCTGTCAGCATCAAGGCAGGCCAGCCAAGGCGTGGAGGAAGCAGAGATGGGAAAGGAAATAGAGGCAGACTGGAATGATAAGGGCTCTTCCTGGGGCACAGCCAGAGTCTGGAGACAGCGAACATGAATATTGTGCTACACAGTCCAAGGCAAAGAACAAGTCAGAGACTAGAACCAGCAAGGGTTATCAGGGGGCTTGGGAGCTAGGCTGGTATAAATCTGTTCCCAGTGAATTCTTGTGGATATTGGATCATTACAATCATTGCAAACATTGCAGTAGGAAGGTTCTTGAAAGTCCTGGGCCCTGATGCCACAGATGGACCTCTGTTAGGATTTCTAGCCCAACCCTCTGAGAGCAGGCCTGGCAGACCCTGGTGGACACAGACTCTCCCAGGTCAGAAGGGGCTGTCGGTGAGAAGAAAAGCGATCCTGTACCTGTAAGAGTCAGACAGACCATGGGTCTAAATGTCAGCTGTTCTTTTTAACTACATGACCTTGAGCAACTCAATCTCTGAGCCTTGTTTTTCTTATTATCAACTAGGTTTTGGTGATGATTAAATAAGATTATGTATTTAGTACTTAATATAGTGCTTGACACAAAGTAAGTGATAAAAATCACTGCCAATAATAGTAGCAGTATTAATGCTACAATTGTAGCAGTAATGTAGTAATTATGATAAGTGAACATGGGTAAGAATAACAAAATCTATCAGTGTTGCATGCACAGTTGGTGGCATAGATTAAGTGAGGAATTGCAAACTATGGCCTGTGGGCCAAAGCCAACTCACCACCTGTTTTTGTACAGCCACAAACTACAATTTCTCTTACATTTTTTTAACGGTCGGGGGAAAAACATCAAAAGAAGAATACAATTTTATGAAATGGTATTCCAAATTCAGATATCAGTCGGTGTCCATAAATAAAATTTACTGGAACACGGTCAGTTCCACACATTGACATCTTGTCTCTGGTTGCTTTTGTGCTGCAACAGCAGAGTTGAGTAGCTGCAGCAGAGACTATATGGTCCTCAAAGCCTAAAATATTTACTGTTTGGTCCTTTACAGAGAAAATTGTCTGGCCCTGGAGGAGATTCTCTTCTCTTGCCTCCTACCTCCATGTCTTTTAAGCTCGGTACGGTCCTGACCTGCTAGCTCTCCAGGCTGTCACGGGAGTGCTTTGCTCACTCTGGAAATACACTGTGTCCACCAGGTACTGTGTCTGCCTCCTCTGAAACAGGCATGGTGGTAATTCTCCACGTGGATGTGGACTGATGCACCACAATCTCCAACTCCCTACAGGGAGTTGAAATGACTATTTTCCCCAGAGTGTGTCTTCTGCCTCCCCTGTGCAAACGCACATGCTCTTTGCAAAGACCTAACAATTCAAGTCATAATGGAAGGGATTCTCACCCATTTTATTGCCATAGTTACCGAGATTGCAAGTTTAGATGCTGTATTAGCAGTAAGTGCACGGTAATAATAGAAGTCAGGGAGGAGGGGATGAAAAGGATTCTGCCTCCTGTTTCTCCCTACAGCATCCTTCAGGGCAAATATACCAGAGACAGTTTGCATTAAATTGCAAAGTTGGCAGTTTTCTTTAAAAAAAAAAAAAATCCAAACACTTGCTTTAAAATTTCTTGTCTTCCCCTGGACTGGTTAACCCTCACGCAAACCACTTCATCCTAAAACAATGAAAAGGAGGTTAAAAGAAAAATCAGTGGCCAGGGTTACCATGGAAACCAAAGTGGAAGGCAAGTGAAAGTCAATTTAAGGTTTAAATGCATATGAAGCAGATGTATGTGTGCGGACATATTTGCATATAGATATCCATCTCACTTCCTCTCTGCCATCCATAATGTGCTTTTCTTTCCAGGCCCACCTCAGGACCATCCACCTCCAAGGAGATTGTCCTGACAATTTCAAGCCTCAGTAACCTCTCCCTTCTGGAACTCCATTTGAACTGCAGTCTGGACACAAGAATCAACCTCTTAATATACATTGCCCTGGTAAGGAACCGGAAAAACGTTCAAGGTCACTGAATGCTCTATGCTCTCTCACCTCTGTGCCTTTGCTCTTGCTCTTCACACCACCTGGAATGAATGTCCTTGCCCACTCCCTTCCCCTGGGAAACTCCTATTATCCCCCAAGTCTCCGCGTAGACAGTAATTTCTCTGCAGTGCTTTTCCCAATCCCTTTGCCTCCCTCCAGTCTCCCCATACTAGGTTACGGCAGCCCCATCATAAGTCTAATCACACTGATTCGTGATTGCCGCTTATGGGATTACCACCCCTCTCCAGACCAAGGAACACTGGCAGGCAGGAACCGTGTTTCTATTGTGTGTACCCTCACTGCTCTCTCTCTCTCTCTCTACACACACACTCACACAAATAAATAATTCAGATCACACAACCTCGGTCAAAACATTCATTTCTATATGCCAAGAACGGTTGCTAATTGTTGTGATTATCTACAAATGTAGAATATACAACTTTTGCTTATTGGTTCTAAGGAAAATCATGAATGTCTGAGCTAGGTGCAGAAAGGGGAGATGGATGGGGCTGGGATAGGGGAACCTTTATCCTATGAAAAATGGTTAAGGGACCCTGGAACTGCTGGCAGAAAAAAGAACCTCAAAAGATGCATTTTGTTAAATTCCCTTCTCAGAAGAGAGTTGTGGGACAGAGTACTTCCTGTAGGACTCCAGGGAGCATGTACAGGGGCAGCAAATAAGAATTAAGGAGTAGAGTTCGTGTTTCATAAGGGAAAACATGCAGAGCTTTAAAGCTGTTCACTATTAGAAAAGGCTGTCATGTGACATAGTGAGTCCACCAGCACAGGGAGCATTCAAGTGGGCATTGCATAAGCACATACATCAGGACTTTAGGGAATAAAAAGTATGGCATATCTTTAATAAATTGCAAAGAGAAAACTGGAAACTGGAGTTTGAAAACTGGTGGCCACTGCCACCTCCATCACCTCATTTGAGGTGATGGAGGTGGCAGTGGCCAGAAGTGACGAGAATATGCAGGACTGAGCAGAGGAAGATGAGCAGGCTGCAGCTTACAGACTGAGCACAGAGAACTCTCTTATGTTAACATTTCTTCTGTAGGAATCAGGGACCATGGAAGGATTTCATATGGAAAGTGACATGATCATTGATATGCTTTCTGGTGATCACTCTATTGGCTATGAACAAGATGGAGTGGAGGGGCAAGTCTTTAAAATATTATAAAGCTGTTACAGTGGCCCAGGAGATGGAAGCCTGGATTGAGGCAGGAGCAGGAGGGATGATGAAGAGCAGGGATGTTAAGGACATAGTGGCAAAGTAGAAGGGACAGGCTGTATCAAGGGTCCTTCCAAGTAGGTTCCACATGCTGTCTGCTACCCCTATGTCTGCCCTGTTGGAAAACAAACAAGCCTTCCTTGTTTGCAAGAGCAGGCTCAGGCTGTCACTAGGCTGTGAAGGTTGCAGTCACCTTGAGTGGATTCCCCACGCAGCTCAGCGAGAAGCAGAGCCTTCCCTCCGCTGCTCTGTCAGCTCCACTTTGCATCAAAACTGCTTTGTATGTCACTAAGTTATTAAAGTTGCGGATTGCAGTGCTGTGTCAGGCGATGTTGTGCTAAAACTGGGTCAGCAAGGGCTGTCTCTCAGGCAAGACATGGGCTCCTGGTGTCCCTGCGTGTCAACGATGGCTGCAAAGACTGCTTGGCTGCC
Organism: Lepilemur ruficaudatus; assembly: GCA_963574885.1. Lineage (NCBI taxonomy): Eukaryota > Metazoa > Chordata > Mammalia > Primates > Lepilemuridae > Lepilemur > Lepilemur ruficaudatus. The sequence goes on from CAUYRT010019418.1 coordinate 17,014, forward strand.
TTCTCCCCAGCTGGCTTGGAGAGGCCATAATAACCCCTAGCTTGGCCTTTGTATGAAGCAGCTCCAGTGGCAAATAATTCCCTGACTGAAGACTGAAAGAGGCTCCTCGGTTCTGTTTGTCGTTCTTTGTGCCCACAAGGGTGGCAAGGTCTTGCCTTTTCAATTCTCTTTCGAATCTTTCCTTTTCACGGAAAGACCAGCTGTAAGAAGAAAGGAATCAGCTGTTTCGAAACCCAGTTCCCCAAGTTTCTCCTCCGCTGCTCCTGGCATCCCAGGGACAAAAGCGGTACAGAGGGGCACAAACACGAACACAGTCATGGAGGGTGACAGCGTGTCAGGGAGAGACACAAAACTCCACCATAGAGGGAACAGGCCCAAAGCGAGGGAGACACAGAGATGCAAATTTGGGGTTAAAAGATAGAAAAATTTCCTGGTGGGCTTGCTCAAAGACAGAGGGAGCTACCTCAATTCAATTCAATTCAATTCAATTTAATTCAACTCAATCCAAGGCATATTTATCAAACACCTACTAAGTAACAGTTGTGGAACATATCCATGAACAAAACAGATGAGACAAAGATCTCTGTCCTCGTGGAATTTATATTCTTGCAGAGGGAGAGAGGTAACAAATTATAAATATAGTAAATAATTAAATAATATAAACCATATGGTATGTTAGAAGGTGATAATCTATGGGAAATTTTCATAGGTAAAAATCTATGAAAAAAAAGAGAGAGAAATAGAGAGACAGACATCAGCAGACAAGGTTATAGTTTTAAAAAGGGTGTCTAGGGTAGGCCTAATTAAGAAGGTAATATTTAAATAAAGAAGTGAAGAAGGCGAGAGAGTTACCCAAGTGGATTACGTGGGGAAGCTTGTTCCATGAGGAGGGAAGAACCATTTAAAAGACCCTACGGTAGGAGTCGTGGGCCTGGCAGGTCCAAGGTACAGCAAGGAGGAGACTGAGGTTGGAACCATGTAGGTGACAGGAAGAACAGTGGGAAATGAAGTCAGGGTAAGATCAGGAGAGCCTATAGATCTATCCTATAGATCTCTGTAAGGACTTTAGCTGTCACCAAGAGTGATATGGGGAACCCTTGTCCCAGAAGATCGTGAGATCTCAGCATAAGGTAGAATATCATCAGAAAAACTATTCTAGAATAGTGGTTCTCAACCAGGGATAATTCTGCCTCCTAGGGGACAATTTCTGGAGACATTTTGTTTGTCACAACTGGGACAAGTGTGCTATCAGCATCTGGTGACTAGAGTCCAAGGATGCTCTTAAACATCCTGCCATGAACAGAACAGCCCTCCACAGCAAAGCATTTTCCAGCACAAATGGCAATAGTGCTATGGTTGAGAGACCCTGCTCTAGAAGAACATCAAGCTTTGGCTGGCTAGTAGCTACATGTTCTTTAATAAAGTGTACCATCACTTTTAGCTTAACCTATCAGGCCAACTTATCTAATAGGCAGAGTGGACATAGTGTCTAGGGTCCAGGATAATTTCAGAGGGCCAAAACAGATTTAAATATTTCATATCAAAATAAAAAATATGTAGCTTATTTTGCATATTCATCTTTATACCAATACTGCATTAAAATACTGTGTTCTTTTTTAATGGAGCAAGGAACAAGGAACCCACAAAAGCAAATGTGCCTAAAGGGCCCCAGAATTTGTGATGTGGCTCTGGGACCAGCTGTTGTGTTGGCCTCCTCTGCCCTTAGACTGGGAACTGCTCTGTCTCTAGAGTCCTCCATCCACCAGCTCTTCTTCCTTTCTAGGTGAGTAGAGTTATAAACATAACTCACTACTAAGCTCAAGCAAACGGCAATCATGTCCATGGAACCACAGAAGAACCTGTCAGAGCTAGAAGGTTCTCTAGAGCTTATCTCCTCTGATCACCACATTTTATAAGATAAGGACACCAAGGCCAGGCAGAAGAGGTGAACTGACTAATCTCTACCAGAGTTGGAACTTGGGGAATTTTCTTAGGCTCCTTTTACCAGCCTTTGTTTTTGAGTCTCACATTTGATTTATATCAATTTCATCAAAATGAATTTCATGCTATCTGATGGGAAAAATAAAACCCCAAAACTCTTAATGTCATTCTTAGTAATTCAGTGCCTCAGTTTTCAAAGCTCTTTAGTACACTATTTCACTTCTTCTTTACAATAATTGTGTGAGATTGATAGACGGCAACCTTTACCACGCCTACCTCTGAGATACAGAAACTGGGACTGGGAGAGCCCGCGTGACTTGTCCTAGATAACAGCGCTAACAAGGGGTGGAGTAGCAGACCAAAATTTCAAGCCCTTGACTGCTCTTTTAGGACCGTCTTCCAAGCCATCACTTTTTATTTTTCTCGACATGTCATATGGTGCCCAGAACATACTTTGCATTCAATAAATGCTGTTTGAATGCATAGTCAAATCACCCTGTTTCATAGATTAAATCATGTTCCCAGAAACAGGTAAAAACCTGACACATCATAATAAGATAAATGTTGGTCTTATCCACAAAAATGTCAGCAAAGAATGGGGAGTGGAGGGGCATTGCAATTTCAGTTCACCTTTAAAAAAAAGCATTATGCTTTATTTTTCCCTGTGTCATTTTCATAAGGATAAATATGAGAAAATAAGTACAAGTGTAAGGAAACAAAATGAAAGATGATACAGTGTCAAAACTCTAAATTGTCTGGGAATCATTGCTTAAGAGAGCAAAATAAACAGATTATTCTGCTGACTTGTTTTTTCTTTTTCCATGCCCTTTATTATTATCTTCTAGGCTGCCACCATTTACACCTTATTAATTTAAAAAAATCCCAACTTACTACACACTTGAGAACAAGCCTTGTGTCTCGTCTATAGAAATGCCATAGGTCCTAGATCAGCAGCTCAGAGCCTCAGTAGCAAGTCATTCAGGCTGTCGGGCCAGTTCTGACCTGATCGTGCACACCGAGATTGCTGCGTGGATGGCCCGTGCATACGCCCCTGCCTCGTGGCCTAATTATGGAACCCCGGGCCTTTGTCTTCATTCATTCCCTCATTGCAAAAGTACAGGGAGCACCTACCGTTTGTCCGCATCCATTCTGCCATTTAGTCACAAATATATACTGAGCACCCACTGTTTGTTGGACACCAAGTCTGGTGCTGAGAAACTGAGGGAAAAAAAAACCAGTTTAGCTCTCTAGAAGCTTATCGTTGAGATTGATGTGTAAGAAGTGCACCTTTAAATACACTGACAGCTATTATACAAAACGAGGTGATTAGACCTATAAACTGAACGTGGGCAAAGTCCTCTGAGAACAGACGGTGGGGAGTGACTGATTCTGTTTAGGGGAAGGCGGTGACTAGAGAAGGCTTTGCAAAAGATGCCAACAAAGAGTCATGGGAGACACTTTAGGGATGAAGTGAAAGGACATCCCAGGTGCAGTGAACAGCGTGATCAGATGAGACATATGTGTGGGGCCATGTCACTGCTGAGAAACGGAGTAGGATCTTGATAATAATAAATCCCAGTACTGACTGCTCATGATGGGCTAGGCGATGGGTTAAGTATTTTACACACACAATCATATCCAATTCTCCCTTCAGTTCTGAGATCGCTTGACTATTTCATGGATGAAGAAGCTCTTGCCATCGAGAGGAAGTGAGCGACCTAACATTGCATATCTAGGAAGATGAGACAGCAATTGGACACTGATCTGTCCGTCTGCGAAGCCCATTCTTAGACCTTATACTGTGCTGCTCCCTCTTTTTATTGATGGGAGAACTGGGACTTACAGAGGTGAATTCCCTGGCTCAAGGACCACATGGCTGTGACAGTTGAATCTGAAACCAGGTCCGGGTCCGCGTTCTTTCCAGTATGCCACCCTGTCATTCTGTGCAGGGACTCATTAAAGAAGTTTCAGTGTAGAGACGGAAGGATGTGTTCTGTTTGTTTGTTTTGTTTTGTTTTCCCACACTAGTGACAAGAACAGAGCTGCAACAGCCTCAACAATGAATGTTACCCTTATGGTGTGAACAGATATATCAATACAAATTGCCTCTGAGTCTTTTGCATCTTGAAAGGGAAAATATACTCAGCTAGAGGAGTTTCAGGGGTAAATGAAGGGAAAAGAAAAATAATGGGCTGATGGAAGAAGTACACAGGAGTCCTTCGGGAAGAAGTGGAAAAACAAAGGCAATGGCTTCCAGGTTGAGGCCGTGGGAGCACTTGGGAGTTAGGGGAGGGGGTAGGCAGAAGCAAGGGATATGCAAGATACAAGAAGTAAAAAGGATAGCGAAGGCTGCTCTCGTGTAGAGAAGCAAACAGAACGCACATCAGTAAAGGCAGCTTTGCCCGAAATCCACAGAGGAGAAATGGGAGGAGTACTGTATGGAATTAATGGAGGAAAAAGCAAAGAGTTGGGATTAAGAGTCCCACCGGTGTTGGAGCACACATCGCAAAAGAAGGAGAAATGCATGGCTGTGGAAGTTACACTCTGAGAAAAAAAAGTAGTAACTCAAAGAAGAAAAGCCAAGAGGCTTAGAAAGGAAGCCTGGAAGGATGAAAACAGAGTTGCACAAATGCAGAGAAATTACAAGTCATAGTCGGGAGCATGAAACACACATGGGAAACACAAACAGTGAGCTCCGGGTGAAGAGCAAGTGCAGATACCTTGAGCGTTAAGAAAGAAAGCAATGTGGGTTGAGAAAATATAAATGATTCATGAAAAGAGCAGGGTCGATAGCTAACATTTATTGATCATCTGCAAGGTGTCCAGTATTTTATTTGCGGTCCATTATTTAATTCTCCTAACAGCCCTATGTTGTCAGCATGTTTAGACATGGATCACAGATCCGGGAGAGATTAAGTGTCTTGACTAAGGTCACACATCTAACAGTGCTAGAGTTAGGTCAGGGACTGAGATGTGCCTATGTCTAGAGCCACTCCTTTACCCACATTTCAAACTGCCTCCATCAGGTCAGTGGGCTACACACTGGTCACTAGAGAGGAGCAACTTAGCTTTAGAATTCTATTTAGCACACCCTTGCTTGTTACAGTACAACAAATGACATTGTAAGACTATACCAAGTGATTTGCACAGTGCCTGGAACACAAAGATCACTCCATTAGTGTTGGTTTTTATGATTGTACTTAGCTAGAAATTGGACCTGGAAAATTGATGTGATTTATGTGTGAGCAAGAATGGAGATTTGAAAAGATAAAGGAAAAGAGATTTCAATTTCTCTACGGAGAGCTGATTATAAGCATCTTCTTCTTCCCACTTCCACGTTTACTGACATCGTGTTGGTATCCTCAAATTAGCCAGGGTGGGGATATTTACACCAAAGAAATCGGCAAACAGCATCACAGTTTTCTATTACCCCCCTTTTGCCCCTGGAGAGATGAAGAGTATATTCTCTGGGAGGGAAGATGTATGCTCTTACTTACATAATAGAAAAATCGAACACCATGTTTTTTAATACATTTGCCTTTCCCAACAAAATACATGTAAAAATATACTTGTAGAAATAAGATTATCGTCTTGAAACAGTAAAAAGAATTTGCTTGGAAAAAGATTTTATCTCTTAGGGAAAAAGCAAGGTGTAGGGAAGTGGCTATGTATGACCTATGAAGCTGTATGTTTACACTGCGAATTGGACAACAGATACTCAAACGCATATCTTAAAATTCTAAAGCATAATAGAGCATTATGATAGTAGCTTTTGTAATAAATGCATCAGGGTTTAAATTCCGGCTTTGCCACTTACTAGCTGTGGGACCTTAGGCAAATTAGTTAATCTCGCTGTTGCAATTTTATCTGTAAAATGAGGATAATAACAATGCTTCTCAGAGAAAAGAATAGGACTTAGTGAGACAATGCAGGTCAAGTCATTCGCACAGAGATTACTGGCTACTTGCTGGCTTCCATAGCTATACCCAGCCAGAAAATGGGCCTGGGACACTGGTAGAATGTATGAGCAAGCAAGAGGAGAGATTGTGAGAGTTGGAGGAAACAGCACACTTTTTTCTGTTGATTCTAAGGTAATAACTGTAGTGAGTCCTTCAAATGCTGAAATATTTGACTACAACTCCACTTAGAGCAGGGGAGAACTGAAAACATGTTATGACAAGCTCAGTTTCCTTCCTGCAGAAAAGGTAGATGAGCTTTATCGGGGTTTCTTAAATCTGCTTAATTATCAAATCACCCAGAACTTCAAAAACTATGCACTTCCTATTGGTAACTCAGAAAGTTTCACTAAGTCCTTAGAGGTTGGGGTCCACAAATCTATCTCTTTTTCAAAGGGCCCCTCTCCAGGAGATTTTGGTGATCAGTTAGCTTTGATAACCACTGAACTAAATCTCAGTTCCGTATCTGTAAACCGAAACTAAAATTATTTCATTGCCAATTGCAGGCCCAGCCCCACCTGTGGAGGCTTCTCTTGCACCACCGCCCACCCCACCCCATTGCACCAGCATTTGGGGTCACTGATAATTAAGGCTGAGCAGTGTTTGGGAAATCACTGTCTTCCAGGGACATTCATTGGATTTTGGCCAGGTTTGGTTTTCATGAAAACTCTGTCTTATGCTGAATGCACACCTGTGTGTCGCCCTGTTTTAGCTTTATCACTCAGGGCGATGTAGTCTATGTAGGACATATGTCAGCTCAGGCTCTGGCATCCTGGGAGTGCTTACAAAATATCCAAGGCAGGCCTGTAGGCCAGAAATCAATGCACCAGCAAACACTGGTTGCTGCTCTGGTCAGAGAAGGCTTCCCAGAAGAAAAGGAGTGTTCGCTGGATTTTAAATGATAGAAAGGATTTGAGGAGATGGAAATTGGGTGTTGGGAAATGGTGAAGCTCCTCATTCTAGCAAGGGACGAGATCAGAAATGAGTTTTAGATCCGTTACTCAGGGACCGGTGTGGAATCTCCTCTGCCTGGGATGTGCATACAGGAGAAGCCCATGGGCACAGTGTGGTGGGGGGATTTTAGGGCCATCAGGGCAGCTGTGACTAAGTACTTATTGAGTGATCTAGCATTTATGAATCCCCTACTGTATACCAGCGTTCCACCTCTGCTATCTAACTCCACATACGCCCTCCTCTGAGAAGGGACACATCTTTGTCCCCTTGACGTGTGAACAAACTGAGCATAAGAAAGGTCATATGACTGTTTCGAGACCACCGTGTAGGAGGTGTAAAAATCAAGATCTGGACCCAGCTTGGCCTTAAGAGCCTTAAGGTATGTGATTAAATCCTAGATTTTTTTTAAAAAAGGGAATAGTGACAGAACAGCCACTTTCAGAGGAAGCAAAGATAATATCTAGATTAAAAAGAGAG